>JASAND010018171.1:0-50788 GCA_030248195.1 Trissonchulus latispiculum
TTTTGCAATTTTTTGCGCTAAACGATGTATACAGCTACTCCTGGTTATGTAAAACAGATAATAATAGGGCTACCAGCCTGAAGACGCTCATAGGTAAAGATGGGCGAAACGTCGCGACCCAACATTTAACAGCTTCCATGGCATGAAAAGGTCAATCATTCAATTCTAGTAATGGCACAGACAGCGCCAGGAAGAACGTACTGATCAGAACAGATAATACCCCGTAATGGCCCGGCCCGGCAATCAGCCGACTGGGTCTTCGGTCTGGCCATGTCAGAACTCCTGGCCGGTCGGTCGATTTGACCCACTCTAGTCGATTGAGCTCAAATTGAAGATTAAGACTAGGATTGAGCTGAGACAGTGAGTCACTAATCCGAGATATATAAGATTAAACTTGCTATAAAAGCTTGACAGGAGGACAGGCCATTGGTTCGATTACTGGGTGGGTAAAACTTTTTTAGATCTCATTTTTCTGGGGAACAGGCTAATACGGTCCACCTAAAATCAAGCCCACGCTCAGAGATTCATTAGAAATCTTGCTGACAGTAGCACACACACAAAGGAAGCGAGATAGGAGAAACTCAGCTAAAGAATGTCTTTTGTGCTACTTAGTGCAAGGAATGAAGAAAAGCAGAATAGAGAAGTCATAAAAGGGAACTAAGGGGGGTGTCTAAGCAGTGTCATATTTCCCCATATTTCCTTTTTTCCACTTTTCAACTTTCTCTCTCTGTTTACTTTCAGTCAAAGTTAAAAGGGAAATTTTCCACCTCTCACGAGCCGCGGCTTTGTTGCACCCTCTGAAGTGAGTGACGTCCGTATTTTCTCACAATTTTGGGATTTTTTAACGAAAAAAAGGCCGTTTTCTCCCTGATTTGCTGAGAACACAGCTTTTTATCACCTTTAAAGACTTAACAACTTCACAGCTGAAGTGCTGAAGGGTGTAAGCAGAAATCCTCCTACGAAAATAAAGTCAAGCTTTTGCTAATTGTTAGCTCAGCAGGCTAGGAAACCCTTTGTGTCAAAAAGTCAAGGTTATAAACTACAATTCTGACACTACTTCTAACCGATATATTAACGTAATATATCGCGCTAGTAAGTGAAAAAGTAATAATAATGTAACCTATCAAGCTTGCATAATTTGGAAGCAGAGATTTGTTGGTTACATGACAATTTAAAATGTTTAAATACAGGATTAACAACAGTTTAAAAAGCTAGCTGTCCATCAAACGGTTTATTCAACAACTCTATGGAATACGTAGAAGTGCAGTTTTGCTGTAAGCTATAAAGAATTGATCAATTTATAGATACAAGGTATTACAGCCGGGAAAACAATAGAAAGCCATTTTTAAGCTAATAAAATGGCCAATAAACCAAACATTTGGCATAGTCACAGTTTATGAGCCAGGTGACTGAGCGCAGGTGCCACTTCTGACTAATCCTAAAATTTCCAGCGAAACATAATGCTCCGTGATGAAATAGAGTCAAAGAAATAAAATTAAGAAATTCGGAGTTTCAAGAGATGCTGGTTAATTAAGTCAATTCAGGTTTTCAAGAAATGCTGGTTAACTGTCAATCCATGAGTGATAATTTCCACAGAGGCTGCGGAAAGCTTTACCCATAGCATCATGTGTGATAATCTTGACTTAGCCTCACTTAGCACTTAACCTTAAACTTTCCTGTTGGACATGAGCAAATTCTGAAAATACAATGAAAAAGACCATTCCCCAGTGAGATTCGACCCATAGTTTCGATTAGCTCTCTGATATATGCCTGATATATAAGAGAGCTGATATATATATATATATATATATATATATATATATATATGTATATATATATATATATATATATATATATATATATATATATATTTATATATATATATATATATATCAATATATATATATATATATATATATCTGATATATAGAGATACCTCTAAAAGGGGTTAAGGCATTGAGGTTGGAGTTGCCTGAATTTGTAAAATGACATATTGTACAGTTTGTCCCATTTGGTCAATTTAAGTGAAATGCAAACGGAAACAAAAGTAAGGGGAAACATATGCTGGAACCAATAATTTTTGTAAAAAGTATAAAAAATTAAGTTTGCACAATATTCATAAATTCAGCAAAAAACTAATCGAAAAACTCAGTCTAACAAGATTATTTACTCTATTCTCAAAAGAGTACAAGAGTCGTAGACGTTAACTTAAAAGTCAAACTCGAAGAGCGCCCGAAATAGAACAAAAAATGAAGTGAAAATGGCCCAGAACTATCAACACAACTTCTATTTTGGTGCCCATTTGAGTACTTTTACTGAATGGAAAACGAAATATTTACTCCAGAGAGCACTATAAATGTCTCTGGGCTAAGTTCGCCAGGGTCGTACCCGAGCCCCAATTTAAGTAAAATTTTTTCTAAATAGGAAGCTTTGAAGCGTCAAACTTCCTTTCAAATAGTTCCGCTAAGTATAGCTTAAACTTTGATGTATCTGGGTGCCCCAAGATAAGACCTTATTTGCCTTCATTTAAGCCCCCGGTTTCGAGCCACTAGTTAGTAGACACTTTTCTTTTCTAGAGCTCGCAGTCAGTAAAAACTTAGCATAGACTTATAGAATTCTGACAATGCCCCAGTTTAGAAAAACTAGGTGGCAACTACGCTTGGTATGGGATGGCAAGAGTACATAATAGATAAGAGTATGTCCAGAAGGTTGTCAAAGCTTCAAACCCAGGCCAAGTCGTTATTATTGAAAGAATGAACACAAAAATACAGGTCTGCCGTAAACCAAGCATACTCTTTGTCTCTGTTACTTCAGCATAACTAAGCTCAGTACTTATTCTGTCTTGTCCCTCGCATACTGGAGCAAACGAATCTCGTTCGACCCCCTTCTGAAGACCAAAGTCGTAAAAGTGGAAAATTGGAATTCGAATTCATATAAACAATTTAAAAGCAATAGACTCTATCGCTCACAATAAATTTGCGTAATATGTATGTATTTATGCAGGTTTTTATTTAATGTATAGCATGCGAATTAATATAACAATATAGTTCACATAATCACTAATAATAGCTGAATCTTGAATCATACTAAAACTATATTTATATTTAAAGTAAATATTTATGTTACAGTCAGTACACGTCAGTGTCCATATCAACTCAAATTTATTACAATAAAATTTCACTTATTTTCCCCGCCGAAACTGAATCTGTGAGAACGTTAATAATTGTTGGAAATTTTCCCAAAAATTATTAACAATGGAGAAATAGAGAGACTTTCTAGATTCATTAAAGTGAAAGACTTTATGAAGAAACTCTGCAGATGAACTAAATTTGGACGAACTGCCGTTGTGAGGAACAAATAAACAACATTAAATTTTCACAAATTCCCTGTTTCTATTGTGCCAAACAACAGATGCTAATGTTTAATAGGTATATAACAATACATAATAAAATATAATAAAATATATAATAAATTATATAAAATGTTTTATATAAATAATAATATTTAGCTTCTGTCACACCAAGAAGACTTACCCTTCGAACGGTAAAGGACCATCGTGAGCAGTGGAACTTAATTAAAATCACGCTGTTCCACAGTTGGTGATCAAACAATGAATTTGTCATTTGTAACAAGGAAAATTCGAATAAGAAAAATTTTTTATTAATAATAAAATTATTAATTAGTTAATCATTTATTCTAATCAATATAATGTGCATAATCTGTAAGTGGATATCACAGAGGTACCTGAATTATATAGCGATAAATGCTGAAAAAATGACTGAAAGGCTGAAAACTAAAACAGAAACATGTAACTTTTAAGGAATGTAAGATTCTATTTTTAACAGAAACCGTTTAGTGACGTAAACGAAAGAAATTATTCAAAAATTATCAGTTCGTTGGCGCAGATGTATGGATTGAAAACCGTTAAATAGTGACATATAAACTTGACATGATGAAAACTTTTAGCGAAATTTGACTGACAACTGGAGGTTTTTAGGTTAGTTTGAAACAAGAAAATTAACAAACATTTTCTTTCGGGTGCAAATTTTGTTTGAAGGCAATATTTGTGCAACACTAAAAATGTATGGAATTTCTCAAGCCGCAATAATAGTGGCCAATAATTTCCGCAATAGAATTTAGAAGCCAAGAAAGTTTCAAACTACGTAAAGAACAAACAATTAATGTAAATTTTAAGGAAAGCGAAAGTTCGAAAAGTTTCACTTTTCCCGATAGGAAAAAGAAAGCTTTCGAAACCGCAAATTTCATGCCAATTAAGAGCTCATAATTCAAAGTTTCAGGTCAAAGTGAAGCATTTCTTGATTGAGGCAATTTCTGGTAGTTTTTAGCGAAAATTCCGACCACTGAATAAACTAGGGCATTGAACTAAGAAAATAATTTTCCTGGAAAAAACGCTACTTTGCAAACGTCTCCTTTTTTACTCAGAAACTTTGCATTTGCAGTAGTCGAACTTGGTACTAAGCGCAAGTTAAAACCTTTTTAGACGCATTTTAAGAGGTCGAAATTGCCGTTTTAGTTGCAGTTTTTCACGAAAATTAAGTAAAACGCAATGTTTTCTGTAAAAGCGAAAGGATTTAGATGAAATTTTCGTATTTCCTGTACCCAAACTTAATTCGGGCGCAAGCTTAGTACTAAAACTAAAATTATGCTGTGCTGATTTTCAAAAACACTTATTTTTAATCTCTTGCTGTTAATCATGATAAAAGCCAAACTTTCCGCTCGTCCGTTCGCGATAGAACCTTTGTCGAAGACTTCCCTGTTTATTCAGTCTTTGTATGTAAATTTAGCAAACCCAAATATTTTTAAGAGAATCTTAATTTCTCTACAGTTTTTAAAATTTTAGATAGAATTGCTGTTGTAATCAGTAGATATATGTTCTCATTGCAACAAAACTGAATTTCATCCTTATTTCTTATTGTGGAAGCGATCAAAGTAATCGCAGCGATCGATAGTAGCGATCAATACAGTACACCTTACATTAACTTGTGATTTATAGAATTTAAAATCTCGATCTGAGACCGACCACCTCAAAGTCTTGACGAGCGATATACAGACAAGAAGTCTGGCCTGGCTGGTAAATTACAAAAACAATCCTAACCTAAATTTAAACTTGACTTTTTCCCTGTCTACTAAGATTCAGCAAAAGGCAGTCTAAAATTCTTCCAAAATTCCTACAAACATAAAACTGTTGATGTCTAACAGGAATACCAAATGAAAACACTAAACAGTCTAGCCAGAACTGATTAATTTCCGAAATTTCAGATTTTTGAAAAACGTCAAAAATTCCAAAAAACTATTCCTCCAAAAATGAAAGTTTGACGACGACGACGAAGCGTGGTTGCAGAAATTCGCGAAGACAAGTATAAAATTGAGCCAACACATCCCCAAAAACTCTTCCAAGTCTTGCAACAATAAAGTACTTGTGCAAAACGGTTCGCTCGATGTGTTTGCAATAGCAATTTATTCGAGTGCAAAGCGATAAAATACATTCATTTGCAAAGTGCGTACAATGTAATAAATACCAAGTGGGAAACACTCAACTGCAAACTTTTCTAATACTGCATACTCTAACATATGCAAACTTGTGTTGCCGACATAGGAAAAAACAAATCGGAAATTTATTTTTTCAACTTGTTGCTAAATTTCTTAATGCGGCTGTGTCAGCTAAATGAGGAAAATTTTCAAAAGATTGGAGTTAATTGAAATTAATTGAAAAGAATTCGCGAAGATCGAACCACGGCCCATTAGATTTGCAGTCAGACGTGTGTTTATCACTACTGAGCCACGAAGCCACCAGCATATCAGGCTTATCAATCTTTCCTATCCCTGCCATCCTTACAACTCTAGAATGCTAGTGCACTCGAGAACCTGTACGGACCTCGATATCAATCAAACAGAAGTGTACTGCTTGTTGTGATCAGATCCACTGTGATAGTCATGCAGAACCTGACAGTAAAGATTGTTCTCCTGGTAGAACAATGATTGCTATATAAGTCCAAGCTAATACTCAGTAAAGTTTAGTTTTGTATAGCTAAGATACAACACTCCAACATATAGTACTTAGCTGAATGGCAGCAGAAGCTTAGGGTGGAGTTTGAGCATTCTTTGAATGCCGCGCCGCACATACATAATTGTAATTGTTTGGTAAGCCTGAGCTAGTTACATTTGTATGAAGTTATGTACAATCGTTATGGAAACTTGTCGTTAGAATTCAGTTCGGGCTTACTATGTCAAAGAATTCAGCGATCCTTATATCAGAACAAGTTTTTTGAACTAAAATGTAAAAATAACTAAAGTTTTACATAACAAGCAAGATTTTATGCGAAAGGTTAAGTGTCCGCTGACGGACATTTTCAGTAATTGTAAACTGCTGCGCAGCCAATTATTTTATAACGGAGTTTTTACTTGCTCACTACAAAAAATATACGTGCAAAACATTGTCTGAACGTTGTTAATAAAGTTAGAAGAATTTACTTTAATACTGCAAGTAAAGTTCAAACAATTCAGCATTAAATATTAGCATTTACGTTTCCATAAGTTTCATGCATTTGAGAAATTTTCGCTGAGCTGTCAGTGATGCAAGATTAACTTTAACGATGAGTCATCAATTAGAATAGAGAATACATAGACGTTTCCGATTTTGGAATTGCCATCAATACATGGAATACATATATGCGTAATATCTACATGAATTAGAAATATAAATTCTTTGGAATGACAGACAAGTTTCCACATACAAATCATGCTAACCCTATCTTTGACCATTGTTTACACGCATTTACGGCGAAGAATATCTTTATCAAGCAAAATGCGTGTAAAGGCTCGAGGCTGAGCAAACATAAGAGACCTGCTGCGCTGAGGCGCAGCAGGAAAAATAAAATCTAAATTATTCGGAGCTAAACGGTGAGAAAATTTGCGGAAAAGTCGATAATTTGTTGTGCAGTTCTGAAAGCTTTTTGGATTAAAAACTATTAAACTGTATTAAAATATTTTATCTAGGCTAAATAGCAGTTTCACTATACTAAAAAAAGAAAGAAAAATTTGTTAATACTAGTTTCCCGGAAAAGGTCAGGTCTTAGCAGAACTCGAACCCGGGGTCTTCTGATTTGGACTTGCACCAAAATAGACAAGAATTTGTGTCCGACAACATTGAACAGCGTTGGAATTTAAACACACGTTTTAAAATTGAGATAAACAAAATGTAAAACGTTGGGATACTAATGTCAACTAATGATTGATGAGAAAACCTAATCTGAATAATGTTTCGGCTCATCAAATAGCGTCCATTTATGTAATTCTACACAAATTTGTTGTAATGTTTAATATTTGATGCGCAGATTACAATACTATAAATTCACTGCGCTAAATTAAGACCAATTTCCCACGGAATACTTTTGAGGAGTATAACTGAAAAAAATTAAAACTTATTTTTTGTGAACTAGGAGAAATCACAATGGAAAGTTTTTCTCTGGAAGCAATTCTATTGCGTAAGAAGTGGACAGATTTTTAGAAAGCGACACATACCCTGAACATTTTGGAAATGTTCAAATTATTTGGAAAGGTCAGATAGGCTGATTATGTGCACATACATTGTGGTTATCCCAACTGCCCTTTTAAGGTCAACCATGCTCAATGCTTGGTGGAATGAAGGAGACGCTAATGAATACTTCTTTTGTTGCCAAAAGTTTATAATTTCTGAATTAGTAATATCTGAACAAGCAATACTCTTACTAAACCTTCTGTGGAAAACAAGTAGAGGCGTTATTTGTGTAACAATATATTTTAAAGAAATTTGAATTTACTTAATTAAGTAATTAGACTATTTATGTATTTATTTATTTATTTTTTATTTATTTATTTATGTATTTATTTATTCATTATTTATAAATATTGTTTACTAGCTAACTATATGCTTGGTGTTCTCGCTTATCAGTTGCTGTTTTGGTTTGTTTTGATTTTAAGTTCTTACTTAACTTCGGAAGGTTATAGCTGTATGGATGCGTTTTAGTGATAAGCTGGAATATATCACAAAGGGACCAATGAAATAATTAATTGTTGTTATTTTGATTCAGCTGCATATGCTAATAAGCCCGGTGGCGGGGCAGCCGCTAATCAGATTGAATTTTACAAAATTCGACACTCGAATTTAACTCAGATCGGACTCACGAAGGTTAGAACTACAATAATTTTAGCACTCTTGGTTTATAAAGGAAAAGCGCATGCGACAGCATAGTTTTAAGCAGTCACTTGTTCAGTGCAATTGCATATTTATAGCCAGAACTAAATTTATTACACACAAACACTGTTTAAATACTTTAAATACTTTTATTTAATTTTTAAATCATAAAATAAAGTCTTACAATATGTATAACAAGTAGTGCCCAAAACGGCAAAATCCCTATCTGTAAAAAGCATTGTCACAAAATCTCACCAATATTAGAGTTGAACTAACCTGTCTGTTTGGCATCATAACCTGAACCAAACCGACTCGACCGGGATGTGGAGATTCGCCAGCTGAAGAAAATGATCTATCTTCGCCTGGAAAGCTAAAACCAAAAAGAGAAACGAAAGCCTGAAAATTTGACCCGTTTTTTCAATTGTAATGCCCTTAAAAGTTCTAACAATATAACTGTTGTATAGTGATATGATCGCATGCTAGTGATTGCATGTAATGTTCCAAGCTAGGAATCGTTACTATATGCTGATGTGTAGTTAGGATGTTTGAATTCAGTCTTGCAGTAAACATCATTGAGTCCAGTCGTCCCTCATATACACAACAATAACCTTTTAATTAAAATTTTAATTATCATCTTAATTATAATCTACGGAAGACTTAAGGAAAATCGGCTGATTAACAGTAAATTCCTTTAGAAAGGATGAGAGTTAGGGCGTTTTCAAGAAAACGTAGGGCAGAGTAGAGTGAAGTTTGCACTTTTATAACTCGTTTCGCTTTACGTCTTATAGTGATCTGTCTCATTTAAAGTACATCATGAAACAGATCGAGTTAAATTTAACTCCTTTAACGAAAGGGCCTTTATGCGCTCGACTAAAGTTTCCAATCTCACATGGGTGGAATGCCCGGAAAAAAGAAGTCTTTTAAAAATTTTAGTCTATTAGTTGACAGTTCTATACTCTTTCTTCCTAAACAAGAAGACTTTTCAGAAGAACACACGCTTTTCGGACTGATCACAAGGGAAAGCATTTTAGGGTTTTTAGACAAAAATCAAAACTTTTAATTTAATTCAATTTAATTTAATTTTATTCTTTATAAGTCACAGTGTCCTGATCAAGTGACAAGGTTCAACCACTGGTTCACCTTACAAATTGCAGTTTCAATTCTGACGTTGCTTCGATTTGGAGAAATTATATAACAATGATGCTTATAATGAAAGCAACTACAAAACTTTATTAAAGGTTAATTATCATTAAACATCCTTTGTTTGAACATTTTTGATAACAGAGAAAAACTCTAGTGTGATTATCATGGATAGAGGGACTTGCGAATTGCACAACGCAAATTTGATTAGCCAGGAGTTTTAGTATAATGAAAGGTGATTAACTGCTAATAAGCATCCAACTAGGAAAACCTATTGCATAAAATTCACCTAAAGCTTTACGTTCGCTAGAAGTAACTACAGAGCAAACAGTGGGAAGGCCTCAGATACTGCGCTGTACGTGGAGGATCATGTCAGATTTAGAGCTTGCAAAGAATAAGCGATAGCACCCATTTTATATCTCCCTCCTGGGCAATTTACCGAGATTGTCAAGGGGTGGTTGCCATCAGGTGAGCTACCACAGAACCTCCATTACGGTAAACGTACATGGAGGCCCTGATAGCCTTGTTGACACCTAGGACCATAGGGTAATTGCTATGGCAATTCAGTGTCAGCATCCCCTTTCCCTCAAAAAAGCATACGTTCTCGTGACTGGGGTGAGGCGCAGTGTTGGGCGCGGGCCGCGGGTACCCGCGGACACCCGCGGGTGCCCGCGGGGCGGGGCGGGGCGGGCCAAAAATTAGTACCAGCAGTGGCCCGCGCGGGCCGATGCGGGCCGATTTTTTGTGAGACAGGGTAAGAAAGTTTGAATTTTTGACGAATTCTAACATTATAATGGAACTTTTCCCCATTGAAATATATTTTGTCTTCCTTATCTTCCTTTTCCCACTTCTCTTTTCCTTATAATTTTGAATATTACTCATTTAGCATTTTCTGCAGCTAATAAGCGGCGCTTGGTCTTGGTGGACTCGATTTGTTCAAATTTAAAACAAATGTCCACCTTAGTCCGTGTTACCTTATTTTTCAATAGTTATCAATTTATCAGCGTTGGTTGGTTGATCGTCCCTTTAGAGCGTCGTTTTCAAACGAAGTAGTTCTCTCAAATTTCAGAATTGGAAAGAGATCGAGCTTTGCTTACAAGGAAACATTTTACTGGCGTCATAAAACAAGCAATCGTATTTTCCAGCTTTTCAGACAGACCAGTTAAATTACAGACTGATAGTCTTTAAACGCCGATTTTTCCTTTGACTTGACCATTGAGAATTTTGTGTGTTCATAACACGTTAACATAGCAAATTTTAGATTTTTAAATTTGCTTAATTTCTGCACTTACATAGCAGACTATCACATAGAAAACGTTTTGTTGGGTTTAAAGCCAACCCGGACCCATCTTAGTCAACAATTGGCCATTTGGCGAAATTGAAAATTTGGTTGAATTTTACTTGATTTCGGTCACTTGAACAACACATAGAAAGATAAAATTTATACCGATAAAATAGAAAGGTAAAATTTATACCGAATTGACCAGGAGGCTCTACTGAGCTAAGAATGGCATGAATTTTCCTTTTGCTGCTACAAAAGTTTATCTTGAAATTTGGGTCTTTTCTCGCACATGGAGTTTCCCCACCAGGTCTAGATCATCCCCAGGTAGCACCACAGGCAGGCACTACAGTCAAATTGCACATGCCACCGCAAAGTTTAAGACATATCCTCTGCGTAACGGTAACTATAATTCGTTTTGGGCAATGTTTTCCAGTAGTATAGGATTTCACTCCAAAATTCACCGAAATTTTCAAAGTTCCAAAAAATAGCTGAGAAGCAGCGGGGGGCTACAATAATACAGTCGCTAGGCCAAAATTCTTACATTAGAAATCAATAAGAATTTGAAAAACGTACGACTGCAACTATCTGAATGCTTTTGAAAACAACAATCGCGCTTATACGACAGTTTCTAGATGCTTGCATAACCTAAATTTAGGTGCGGGTCGCCGCGGGCCGAATTTTATTGATGCGGGCCGCGGGCCGGCCCTGTGCGGGCCAAAAATCTGAGCGCGGGCTGCGGGGCGGGTGCGGGCAGCAAATTTCGGCCCGCGTCCAACACTGGCTGAGGCGGCTGTAAAAACAATGGGGAATTCAAACTAAATCAGGACAAAGTTAAAAATGAAAAACATTTTGTTTCTTTGATTTAGAATTAATAATGATTACAATAAGTAATAATAATAATTTATAAATAATAAATACCATACCTGAAAAATATAATTAGTAGGATTAATCAAAAATCAATAAAATGTTTATGAATAATGAGTAAATGCTGGAATAGCAAAAAAGTTCGACAAATGTTTAAGCGGTTCTTGTAAACAACTTGAAAATTTAAGAATTTCTTAGACAAGGCACTATTAGGCAAATGCTCAAGTTACACGAATGGAACATATGGTTCTGCTAAAAAAATCATCCAAAAAACTCAGCCAGGTTTTTTTGGGTTCTAAAGTCGTTTTTCTCATTCAAAATGTAGCAAAGCTAATGCTTTCCAAGCTTCTAACTGAATTCTAAACGCTCGAGAAGACAAGCCTTCGATAGCTCGTCTTGAAAGCTTTAATGGGGTCTAAATCAGCCATTGGGACTCCAGAAGTTAGCTTAATCCTAAAGATCCCCGCTGATTTTAATAGATATCAAGCGGCACAGGGCTTGCTTGGAATTGAAAAAAGTAACAAAGTAGAAGCCGCAAGAAGAGTTTTAAACAAAACTGTTTAAAATAGATACGATTTGGTATTATTAACTTTTTAAAACACTTTCACGTGGCAGTAACGACACTAATCTTGCACACAATTTAAGAGTATGGGCTTTAAACAAAGAGTTTACGCATGTTAACGACATATTATTACTACCAGGAGTACATAATAGATAAGAGTGTGATTTAGACGGTCTCTTCTTGCTTTGGTGGTTTATTATTAAAATGGGATCCGACATGTTCAGATCAGTGCTGTAATCCTCGTTTCTCAGAGACTTTCGAAATTGTGCAACTTCTCATATCATACTAAAGGGATTTGCCCAGTCAGTTATTCTGGTTGAATAACAGACTGAAGAAAGTTCACTACAGCACCTGAGACCCGAAAATCACAACTCGGACTCTCAGAACGTATCCGCAACTTTCAGTTGTACTAGACCGATGGTCTACCCATTCAGCCACTCAGACACAATCGAACCAAGCTTAAGGGGGGGTCCATCATGAAAAATTTTTAGGCGACGGATTTCGTTCGTTTTCACACATAAGTTAGCCACATATGTCGTGCATATCAAGTTTAAATTTTGAGTTGTTTTGTTCAGTTCTCCGTAAGTTACGAGCCATCAACTGTGTGCAATTTGAATATGAGCGCGAGCACAAGGGTGCTGCAGGCAGCTGAGGCAAATTTTCGCAAATCAACTCTATGTTTTTAGCTTATTTTGTTATACACCTTTAAAAACTATTAAGAAAAGCGTTTTCGTACAGTTTCCAGCCGGATGGGCTTGATCAGAAGCTGGCTAGCCCAGAAGCTTCTATAAAGAATTTCTCGGAGAAACAGGCCCTTGTTCCTCTTGATATAATGAAACATTTAACAGCGGTTAACTTAAAATAGAAGCATTTCCGGCCCATAGTTCTATGAGAAGAATTCATCCCTGCAATGAGCGCTTTCGATTGATGTATAATATGTCATATCTTGAAAAATTTTAAAAGTCGCTGTTTTGTGAAATTCGGGGTTCGAGGGTCCCGTTTGGCACGCTGAGAAGTACTGGACGCAGCTATCAGCATAATTCATGCTGCAAATAGATCCGAAGACATGAATACACAAGTTGGAATAGAAAATAGGAAATTTAAGACCATACTGTTGTCGGAATTTAGCCAAGTATTCGAAAAAACCGAAATTTTAAAAATTTTGCTAAAAATGCCCATTTTTGCGCCAAAAAGATCTCGAAACTGGAAAAACATACAATGAAACCATTGGTATCAGTGAAACCGCCAATTCAAGTACTACGGAACCCTGGAGTTAGAATTTTGATTTAGGCCTCTGAATTAGAGTAATTTGCAATTCTTTCCGAAGACCCCACTTTTCAGCTGCAAAAAATGTTGAATTTTGACGATTTTCCAATGTTTTCGATAAATAAAAATTTTTTTAAAAACTTTAGGGGCCTAAATCAAAATTCTACTTCCAGCGTACCGCAGTTTATGATTATAGCTACATTATAAATATAAAATTATGCAGGATTACAACTGTTTGTCGAGAGATCTTTTTGGCGCAAGAATAAAATCACCACTTTTTCTGTTTCCTATGTTTAACACATGCGGACCTCGACTTTGAGGTGAAATAACTCAACAACCGTAAGAGATACGAGTTTAATTTGAAAACTCGTTAAAATATCCCACTCAAAGATCATTATAGGTGAAAATGAGCGAAATCGGAGACGGTCGAAAAATTGACCAAAAATGGACCCCCCCCTTAAGTTTGAATTCGAACCCAAACCGAATGGTTATTCTTGCTCACCGAAGAGATTCCACCGATGGATTTGGCGGAGGAGGCACTCGAGAGATTGAGGGGGACAGACGAGCCGATATGTAGGCATGAATGGTTGACGCGGTAAAGGCTCCCAGCTGGCCCAGATAGGCTTTGGTTGAGGGACTGACTGAGGCAAGGAGCTTCTGAAAATAGAAATTAAAAATTAAAATAATTCAGAAGATAAAATAAAGGTTAAAATAAAAGATGAAATAAGAAAAGTTATTTTTGTTACAGTCCCTACGCTCCTGGATCACACTGCAAGAACCTCAATAAAGTCTTTAGTTTCGCCATAGTTCGTTTGAACGCGGAAGTGTAAAGGCTTGCAGATATTCCCTTGTATTATGATTGCAAACCAAATCATGATTGGAATGAGTCTGTAATTGTCATGAAAGAAATTTGAATTAATATCGTTTATTTAAAATTGAATTACAGTGGTTCTCCATAGTGTGAACGTAAGAAAAGATGTTACCAACCCTTAAGCAATGGTTACGGTTTAAACAGTCGATTAATACGCTGAAAATAGTGATACAGTTGTCAATCGATTGACAAAGTAGACCAAATTAGACAAACCTGTTTCGCTAAATTCATTTCTTGGTCAGAGTTTTCGTTATCCTCAAGATTGAATTTAGGACAGCAGCAAATCATTATGTTAAATTATGAAAATTTAATGCAATGCTACCGCGCATATGTCTTCGAAAATCGTCTAAGTAAAACTGTTTACAGTTTTCTCAAATCTTTAAAAATATTCTATACAATTATAGTGAATTATATGTATATACCTAAAACATGAAAAAACTAATGAAACGAAAAAATAAGACGCAAAAATATTCAACTTGCAAGATTTTAACTGTACTCTACTCTACTTCTTCTTGAACCAAATAAGCTTAAATGTTTAAGCTTAAGCTGGTCAGTAGCGAAAGCAAAACAAAATGACCACTGGACACTAACTCAGCTTGAGACTTTCTAGACATGAAAGTAAACAAAATCTACCGGGAGACATTTAGCAACAAGGTTTCTAAGAGTTTCTAACCGTCTTTGAAATGAACGTGACAGAGAAGCAGAAACACAGCCTGAATGGCAGAGCCTTAGGAGTAAAACAAATTTTGTTCCATGAAAAGTTTCATCAAAGTTAGTGTCAACCGTCAAACTTTTGACTCTCAATAGATTCCTGATGAAAGTTCAGTATCAGTAAAGCGGCCATAGATCCGACCTGTTTGGTGTACGTGATCAAAATAGCTAATTCTGAAAGACTTTGTAGCATTCATGGCGTATATAACAAGTCTTAGTAATAAACATGGAGGTGTGACTTAAGAAATTCTTAAGAACTTGGAGAAGAAAGATTCAAAGTCCTGAGCTCGAAAGTGAAGGTCCTCACGTTGTCAAAGTGAGAAATCTCTCGGTTTTTTCGAAAACATGAAGCGAAATCACTAGGATTTTTGGCATCCAAAATTGGAAATATTTTCAAAAAACACAAAATAAATCGCAAAACTCAACATAGATTTTGAAATGCAAATACAAAATGTTTTTTCTGAAATCTGAAAAGTTTTAGGTTAGGTTCTTTCAAAACTTGAAAAAACTTTCAGCTTCAAAGTAGGCAGGTACTTTAGAGGTGACGCAAATTTAGTGCCCATCTTTAAACATTTCCTGAAGTCAGTGAATAAACAAGAAAATCACAAGTAGCACTCCACTTTCGAATTAAAGTGGAAACGTAAAGTAGAAATTTTGCTAGAGAGTGTTTGAAAAAGTGAAATTTTAGGAAACATTGTGGAAACAAGTTATAATTGCTTAGAACCATCTTTTGCGGAAAAATAAGCCCTACTGTACACATTACTAAATTGCCTTTTTCATTGTTTCTAGATTAGCATTTTAGTGTTGAAAACTTTTCGCATGAGTTGGCGTCTTCAATTGGCGCCTGCAAGTTCCAAACAAAGCTTAACTTTGTTGTAAATTTAAGACGCAGAAAATTGGAAATCAACGAAAATTACGAGAGAAACTGTCAGGAAATTGTCTTATCTGGTTGCAACTTGCAGCATCTTAGTAAATACAGTTAGTAGTACACAGTTTCATTCATACAAAATCTGTTTCAGGTACCTAGTTTGAGTGACGCTTAAAACACCATAACCTAACTAAAACAACACACGAATGTTCCACTCGAAGGCAGGGCTAAAACAGCGATTTCAAAAACGTACAACAAGTCTCTTCGATTTGACTAGCTGCTGGTTTAACCGCCTTCGTCAACTAACGGAGTCGGTTGTTGCTGTTGGTCGACCCTAAAAAAGAGTGGCCATTTAGGTCACTGAAACTGAAACTGAAACTGAATCTGAGTACATACTTTGCAGCTTGGCATCTCCTGGGTCTTTAAGGCGGACCAGTAGCATTTGGCCACATAGAGTTGGAGATTTAGGGTTTCCAGTTCCCGTTCCCAGTCGCCAACCTGATGCTGACTGACTGTACTGACAGACGGCAGCTGGCTTAGCCGGATCATTTTTCCTACCTAAAACCAGAATTTACACTGAGTAAAACTGATTTGCATTCAGTCGAAAGTTAGTAGCTGCTAGTACCATCTAATGGTGGTTTCGTAGTTGCAGTCGCAAGTGGACGCTTAAATGAGTAAGTATCTTAAATCGTAAATGAGCGTCTGCATGCGTTTGTGAGCATGAAACCACTCTAAAGTAATTGTCAGTAGGAATGGAAAAGGAAGCGAAGCAGTGTGAGTAGCAATGAAGTGTACGTAATTTCCGCTTGTCCACTTCTGAGCAGCTTAAGATCAGTGAAAATTAAAGATAGTTTTTCTACTAAGTCTTTGCTTAATCCGAGGGATGAAACGGTAAATTAGAAAACTTGGTTTCAAAAAATGATTTTTGTGACATCAAGAGTATCAAAAGGGTACATTAATATAAAGCTGCTTATTTTTACCGGTTTTTACTTATCCACCGCGAATTTTCACATAGTATCGCTGTCCCGCCGGGCCGTCAAAAATAATACCTCGACGGCCGGTCAAAGGTTCTACGAACAGGATTCGTGAAAGTTAAAGTTAACTGACCTTCAGCAAAACAACAAAATTTTAACACATTGTTTTGACAGTCTGCACTCTGCAGAGAAACAAAGAAAGCGCAAAAAGAAATGTTGAGTGTGAAAAGTTGCAGCTTTTATCTGTGACAAGTAGAAAACAAGATGCAAGAAAAACGTTGAAAATCGTGAGTTCGTGCTAACAAGAGAAACAAAAACAATTTCACTGAAACAAATAAACAAAAACTTTTGTGAAAACGGTCAACATAATTCACTCTTGTGTGTGTGTGAGTTAGCTAGGGATTGGCTTACTTGAACCAGGTAGACACAGCCGTTGGCAGTTGTGACACAGAACACGTGCTGTCTTCGCGGGTACTCAGGCACTGGTTGGGCAAGGCCCTGAGTTATGTCCAAATGTACGCATTCATTTTCGCTGAAAATTAAAAAAATTAATTAGGAAATTAGCATTTTGAAAACGTGGTTTCAATTTTTAAATAGTTTCGGATAAGCATCACAAATTATTATTCCTGTGGAATATGAAATATGAAAGCCAAAGTGACTGTGAGTTTGCTTTTGAGTTCTAAAGCCACAATTAATAGTTGCCATAGTTCTACTTTTAGTTAACTTTAGTCATCGAATTTAGTCTGATTAAGGTTTATGACTTCGGATGGGAGCTTTATATCCGTCAAATATTGCGAGTAATATTGCATTTACACTGAAACAATTATTTCAGAACTCTTTTTGTTAACATACTTCACCTATTCTACACTTTCCTTTTAGCTCCATCTAACAGGGGAATTGTGCCTACCTTGCTACTCGGACAGAGTTAGGCACAAATGTGGTCAAGACGGGCGTCTTCGATCCGTCCTCGCCCTGAGCGCCAGCCATGAGCTGGAACTGCAGGGACGGCCCTCGAAGACTGGCCCAATATTGATGCCAGGTTTCCTTGGCCAGAACAGCCAAAGGCGAGCCAGGCTGCGGTCGCATCCACTGTTTCATGAGCACTTGACTGGAAAAAAGAAAGCAACTCCATGTTAGCATTTTCAAACTTGTCCTCCTTTTTAATTGACAATTGTGGACTGTTTCGTTAATTAAGTGAAATCGCTAATTTACAACAGCTATGCTCATATTAACTCATTTAACTTTGAAGAAAAGAAGATTTCAAAGAAACATTCTTTTGAAAGAAAGAAAGAATCTTTCAAAATAGAGAAGGAGCAAAGAAAGTTATAGTAAAGGTCAAGTGTAATTTAATCACTCCCAGTTGACACTGTGTTTGTTTGTTTGTTCCACATAGTGTCAATGTTAAAATGTGCCATTCAAATGCTTGACCTTTGCTTTAACTTTGGCTCATTGCAAGACGAAAGAAATTTTTTCTGAAAGATATAAAGAAAATTCATTTCCAAATTTTTCACCTGCTGGAGCAGGAATGTATAAAAAGGAAACTGTTATGTTTCGTTCATTGTGAGTCATTTCTCTATTCGGAAGCCCTATCTTCAACACAGGGCTAGCTTAGGTGGATTTTTTGTTTGCAGATTATGCAAATTAGGTTTAGAAACTAAGCAGCAGAATTGACTGCTTTTACGCAGTCTTCGGCTGTCAGCAATCTAAACGGTTGCAGTTTTTTGAGCACCAGTGTAGCTTGGGAGCTACACATGGGTGCATTAGGACACAAGGTACTAGCTTGCGCTGAACTTCACAAGTTTGGCCCAATTGTGACATGGCAAGCATAGGCCTGTTCTCACTGATCTCGATGTAGTTCTGCGAGGACAAGTGATGGAATTTACTACTGAAAACTGGCCTTTAAAAACAATTCTCGCAATGGAATAATAACGGGTCTGCAAAGGAGTATTGCCCCTTTAGGGGCCTACTTGTTTCTTTTAAGTTAAATAAGAGAATATGAATAATGACCTAAAGTTTGAAAGTAGACAACTGACAACCAGGAAAGAGTTAGCGGAGTGGGAAAAGTTACATAAATTAACATGATAACATTCACTTATTAATGGATTTGATTAGATTTGATTATGAAAAATTTATTCATATTATGGTTTATATGATTTATTTGTAATTTTTTACATTCATCGTACCCAGATTTACGGATTTTATTAGCCCGTTGTCCTTTGAAGGCAGGCGGACTATCGGAACTATTTTCCTGACTGCTCTGACTGACGGAGTCCTCAGTCTGAAATAGAAGAATAATTATAGAATATTAATAAATAATAAATAAATAACTAAACATATTAAATAATTAAATGAATGCGTGGGTAAATTAATTTCTCAGTTTCACCATATATAATTAATGTCCGATCTGCTATGAATGTCTAGCCGTAGGTACAAACCTTCAGCAAAATTAAGTTGTAACATTTATGTACTTTAGTTAAATTTAGCTTACACCTATAACGAGAAAATTTTTTTATTCATTTTTATCCAAAACATCCTCCCGCCAACAGCCAAAACTGACCCCGGGATTAGAATAGCCCACAGCTGAGGTAGACATTGTCAGTGCCGAGCCTCCTACACTCTTGAACGATCCATTCTCTTTGGCAATCAGGTGGAGAGAGCTCCGCTTAGTGGCCGATCCGGCTGAAGCGGCGCCAGCCAATGACCGAACAGGGATCTGCCTATCAGCCTGGCGAAGGATTACGGTAGCCGCTGACACCTGGGGCGTATCCACACAGCTGCTCAGCGAGCTGGAATCATCTCCTCCGCTGATTGGATAAAAGGAGGGCACGTGACCAGTGGGCGGAGTCTCCCGACTGCCCAGATAGACCACTGTGGTTGCCGTGGTCCGGTGCTCTCCCCCAAGGAGCTGGCCTAGGGGAGGGGCAGGCTCAGGAGCGGACTTCAGCCCCTCCCCCAGAAGTCTGTCTCCCTGGGTGCGGTCCTCCAGAACCACCGGCTGGGCTTGGGTTTTCGCCTGGTCGGTGGTTCTCGAAGAGTCGCTGTGGATATTAACCGTGGCCCGCTGCCTTGGTGGGTGGTCCGGTAGCAGAGAAGCGGGGGTTAGGGGTTCCCAGATGGAGTTGTCACCAACCTGCTCCGGGTTGCTTCTGGCCATCGCAGGATTGAGGGCAGGGATGGGATTGTGTTTTCCGGGTTCCGGACAGCCCGGATTTGCCATTCTGGGAGTTCCGGGAAGCGAAGAACCCCGGGGATATCCGGTTGGTACCGGTTCCTGGACGGTAGTCTCACCGGATAACCGGGTATCCCAGGTGCTCAGTCTTGAGCCAGTTCGAGCCAACGACTCGATGCTGTAGCCGGATTCACCGGAACCGGTGAATTTTCGAGACATCTGGGGCGAATTTCCGGCCGAGCCCGGATTCGGATTTTGTCCGCACTGATAGTGATAGTTGGATGAAACGGAATCTTCGTCCACCAATGGATCGGCGAATTTGACGGAATGTTTTGTGGATGAGCTGAGCGTTCGGTGAATTGGTTCCGGAGTAGTCGGGATTGAGGTACTGGATCGCTTGTTGTCGTCTCGACTCTGAAATAAAAAGAAAACAAAATTGAAATTGGAAATAAAATAGAAAATGAAAAAAGGATCGACGTCAATGATACAGAATTTGAATCGCCAAACAAAGTATTAATGACAATGATAATCGAATAAAAACCGGTGGCAATTTTATTGCACAGTGAAGGATACAATTTAAATTACCATTTTGTTTTTCTTGTGTAAAAGGAATTTATCGTTAAAGTTGTGGATTAATACTGCTTTAAACTGTCACAAAATTACCGTTCTAACGATTTGTCAAGACTTAAAAACAAACTTATTAGTAAGAAAATCAACTTTTAAAAATAATACAAATTAAATAAAAAAACTAAAAATACAAGGCTTCACTGAAATATTGATCAGGAGATTTGTTCACAACATGAAAGCGCCGACTGTCACTTGAAAAAGAAAATGCCTAAAAGCCTAAAAAGCCTAAAGGTTCAAAGTGGGAGGGCTTAGTCTGAAGTTAAAGAAAGTTTTGCTAACACACAATTAAATATAATCAGGTCTCAAGTAGAGCCTTGAACTTGGGATCAACGTTTTTCTTTTACCCTTTCCCCCCTGTTTTTGAGGTTCGAGCAAAGTAAGTGCCAAAAGTTTGGATCCTTAGGAAATTCACGAGTAAATGCCAGAGTATAATAAGAATCGTTCTGAACATGAGATTGTCCGTGTTCTATCCCGACAACCGGAAACCACAATTACTTATTTTGTGAATAACTATCGAAGAAAATCTTTTGAAGGGTAACGTTAAGGATAAAATTTATTTGAGTACTTAAAGTTAATTTCCTGAAATTGGTCTAGCACTGCGATGTGTGAATCTACGAGCCTAAAATCTGATTACAATCTGAATCTAATGCCACAGCTCTACATATTCACGTTATTTCCATAAATTATTTCCAACTGAATGTTACAGTAAAATTGACCGATGACAGCTTTAGTATGAAGTACAATTATTTTAAGCTGTTAACTCAAATTTGTTAAGTTCTGGCTAAAGGAGTTTTTAGTGCTCAAAAGAGCCAACTGTTATGCGAAGCTTAACTCAAAAATTGCAAAATTAATGGTCTCAACGGAGTTTTTAGAACCTCAAAAGTCCCCTAAAGTAGTACTCAAAACCCAGATTTGCAGATTCGCAACAAGACAGAAACTGCCCGTGTCCTTGTAAGCTGAATTTACATTAAGAATTTAAACAAATATAGTTCCTGTTCTCCTGCAATTGAATTGGAACAAAAGAGCAACATGTTGTGCAATTTAGTGTATATACGAGTTTCTGAAATTCTGCATTTTGCAAATTGCCTCAGTTAAAGCTTCAATATAGTTCTGCGAGGAATCAAATCTAATTTGGTGTGAATTTGCGAATATGAATACGGATTTAATACGAATTTGACCTGAAGTAATTAGAATCTGGGCATTCTGGCTTGCACAGAAGTACCTTATATTCCTAACAGTATCAAACAAACATTTTAGGCTAGGCTTATGTCGATCTGAGTAGGGGCAAATGTTTTCTTCTATCTAAAGGATTAACTTAATGACTAACACTGACCCCTCTTTATTTCTGTCCAGTGCATCAGAGTTGAACTGTAACTGTACTATTGGTAGAACTGGAAAGAAATTAACCCCTGCTGATTTCAAGTGGACAGAGTCATTAAGTTGATCCTTTAAATAGAAGAAAACTGTTTGCCACCACTCAGATCGACATAAGCCACATTTTATTATTTAATTAATTTTATGATAGCTTTGTCACGTTCATGGATGGGTTTCGTCATAAAATTTTTTGCCGGAGATTTCGTTTGGACGGGACATAATTATAACATAAAATCAAAATTTAAAAATAAATATATAAGTCAACGTAAAACGCTACTGTGTTAAAACTTACCAAAAATCGCATTAAACGGCGTTTTACGTCAAACACCATCGTGTAGGAAATAAAATGTCGTCTCCAAAAGTATATCCTAAGTAACCTAAAGATATCTAAGCGAATTTAAGGAAAAGATATATGAAAAATGCGCCCAGAAAGCCCTTAAATTTAATTTTAAATTTTATAACTCGGCAGAAAGCTTCAGGTGGAACCTAAATTTTGACTCAGCCCTTTGTTGTTCCACTAATTCTTGAAGCTCTGAAATGCGTAATACAAAGGCACATAAAGTGGCACTTAAACTTCGCAGATGCCCTGTTGCAAACTCGGGCAAGTTTGGGAGGAAAAAACGTGAAAACGGAAACAAAATTCGCTTTCACAAGAACTTCACCTTTACATATGTACATTGTCTTGCTGAAATTTTGGTTACGTTTTGTCGTTGGACGTTTCGTCGGTAGACGTTATGAACGTCAGACGTTTCGAACGGAAAAGAATTTTGGTGGATAAAAAGCGTTCAGCTTTGTGAATCTGAATTTAATGGGATATTTCCAAAAGCTCCATGAGAGTTATCACAATCTTCTACATTCATAATTGAGGTTAGCTAACACTGAAATCTACTGCAGTTTTTATTCACCAGCTTAACGGTGTGGTACATACAAATTTTCTGTCTATTTTCAATTCATATAATCAGCCGTTTTATACGGAGAATACTAAAAAGGCAGCTTCCCATAGTGATACCGTGGTATAGTGGCTAGAGTTGTTGTGTACCGGTCGAATGGTTCGTGGTTCGATTCTCAGATTAGTCAAAAATTTTGCAACTTGAACAATTTAGTGCCTTTTCCTTGTATACAACTAAATCAAAACATACTCCAGTGCAAAGAGAATTACATAAACTGTGCTCATAAAGCGAGGATATCGGCTTGAAACGTTTTTATTCTCCAACTTTTGTGCGACTACGGATTTGTTACAATGGAGCTTTGTTCGAGCAGAACTGAATATGTTTACTGAATGGCTTAGAAATTGAGTTTCCTTTCTCTTTTTTCGCTGGAATTCTTTGTGAGACACTAGAACGATTGGGCGAAGTGAGATTTCGACGAAATAAAAACAAAAGATGGAAATTGTCCTAGAGCTCAAAATGTAGAAATTGGAAAGCACTGCTAGTTCCTTTTCCTTTGTTTATAAAGAGCACCAATGAAAAAGTTATTACTGTGTTCCCTTTTGTGGCTCTGTGGTGTAATGGTAACGTTCCTGTTTGCGGAACTGGGGGCGAGTGGTTCGATCCCAAGAGAAGCCAAATCTTTAAGATCTAGTCTTTCTATAAATAATCTGTTAACGACTTTACATAGATCAATTTCAAGATCCATGCGCAGTGCCTGCTATAATCAAGAGTACATACATACTACATAAGAGTATGACAAGCGTAATATTATCAGCTCGCTACATCCTCTACACGCTATTGGCTTACCCCTCCCCCACAAATCAGACCCTCTTATCAAAGCAAATTCGAACGCTATGCTTGCACGCTAAAGCTCGAAAGCACAATTAGTTAGTTGGTTCAAAGTGCGTCTGTTGCGTGCAAATATAGCGGGCGAATTTCGTTGACAATTTATGGGGAGGGAGGCGTCAGCCGATAGCGCGCATCGAATGTAGCGAGCTGATAATACATAGGGTATGACCAAGAGTCCATGATTTTCTCCTATATATTAGAAGAAGAGTAAGCCACTAGAGGGCTCCTCTGCTTGGCATTACGTAACGGTGCTCCGACCACAATACGCGAATGTTCCCCGTTTGGGGGGGGGGGAGGTCGACAGGTATACCCCCCTCCGTTTGGTGGGAGTAGTAATAGGTGAGCACCAGGCGTATCGTTTGGGGGAGGTGGTGGTGTAAAGAGGCCGGGAGGCCCGGAGGCCGGGAGGCCCTGAGGCCGGGAGGCCCTGGGGGAGGTGGTGGTGTAAAGAGGCCGGGAGGCCGGGAGGCTCTGGGGGAGGTGGTGGTGTAAAGAGGCCGGGAGGCCCTGAGGCCGAGAGGCTCTGGGGAGGTGGTGGTGTAAGGAGGTCGGGAGGCTCAGCTGTAGCTTCTGGGAGACCGGAACCATGGCTGACCCAAGCTTAAATTTGAAAATTGTTTATTCTTAACGGGAAAACTTTATATAGGGGATTTTCGACCATGTAGAATTCAAATATGAGCTTAGTTTTCTTGTATTAGCTAAGCTCCGTCCTGTGCTTGGCCCTCAACCGGAACCATTGCTGACCATAGCTTGAAATGGAAAATTCGTTATTCTTAACGGGAAAAGCTTATCTACAGGGTTTTTGGGCATGTAGAATTCAAATACGAGCTTAGTTTTCTTGTATTACCTAAGCTCTAACTTGTACCTAGCCCTAGACCGGAACCACGGCTGACCCAAGCTTAAATTTGAAACTTCTCTATTTTAAGTGGGAAAAATTTGTGTATAGGGTTTTCAGGCATGTAGAATTCAAATATGAGCTTAGTTTTCCTCTACAACCTAAGCTCCGCGCTGCAAGTGACCCATGGCCGGAACCATAGCTGACCCAAGCTAAATTTTGAAAATTCGTTATTTTTAACGGTAAAATTTGTGTATAGGGTTTTCAGGCA
Organism: Trissonchulus latispiculum; assembly: GCA_030248195.1. Taxonomy (NCBI): domain Eukaryota; kingdom Metazoa; phylum Nematoda; class Enoplea; order Enoplida; family Ironidae; genus Trissonchulus; species Trissonchulus latispiculum. The sequence continues at coordinate 24,787 of JASAND010018171.1, forward strand.
TGTAGAATCCAAATATGAGCTTAATTTTTCTCTACAACCTAAGCTCCACGCTGCAAGTGACCCTCGACCGGAACCATTGCTGACCATATCTTAAAATTGAAAATTCGCTATTTTTAACGGGAAAAGCTTATCTATAGGGTTTTTGGGCACGTAGAATTCAAATATGAGCTTAGTTTTCCACTGCTAACTAAGCTCCAACCTGTACCTAGCCCATGACCGGAACCACGGCTAACCCTAGCTTAAAATTAAAAGTTGTCGATTTTCACCGGGAAAAAATTTGTATACCGGGTTTTTGGGCATGCGGACTCTAGAAATGGGCTTAGTTTTCATCTATCAGTTAATCTTAGTATTGTACATTACCAATTTTTAAGCTGACTACCAAGCAACACGATACGTGAATTTCACTGTACTTTCACTTTCAATCAGGGCAATATGTACGCGCGAATACGACTTGACCAAGTTCTTGTCGGGTCAAAACTGAATTTTACGCAAAAACTAACTTCTCATTATGACAGCGAATTTTAAACAGTCTTGACTGGAAACGACCGTTAGAATATCTAAGTCAGACTCCTGCTGAGCAACACCTGCTCAATGATTTCAAACGATGACTTTTGAGTTTATCGTTCCGTTTTCTAAGCCCTACAGAATTTAAACACAGTCAGAAGATTTGATTATTGAAGTAAACATAAACTTCACAACACAACTATACAATAAACAACTTCGCAAACAGTATAATACAGCTATCCAATCAACAATACAGTTTTCGAGAACACACTGTTGAAGAGTCAAACAGCAGAATTAGCCGCAGGACATGAAAATCTCTTCACCAGCTGTGCAGCTCGGTGTAGGGAGCAAGAAGGTTTGCATCTCGATGTAATGTCTTTGTGGACTGAGCAGCACGGAAAACCTTCCACGTCTCCCATTTCACCAAAAGATGGAAATCCCAAATGCTCACCGGCGTCATAGATGCCAATGTTCAGGTCGTTCCGCAAGAAGGCCTGCTGAATCGATTCCCGGTTCCCATTTGTAAATACAGCTTCAACTGAATAATGGCGAATCATAGCGCAGATTTGGTCCATAATCTCCCATTTCGCCTTCATGGAAGAGCGAAATTTCCATGGGAGCCCATTATTTGCCTTAGCCAGATAGAAATGGGCTTGTTGCTGAGGGGTTAAAAAATTAAAAGGAACCGGGGCTCGTGGATGAAATGTCCTCTGAGCAATACTTCCGCAGGGAAAAAGGATAGCCAATGTAATTTCCATGATGATCTCGCCCATATCAGGAATATCATCAGAAGTCACAGTGACAAAACTAACAGTAGCCATGACGGAACACAACTACTTTCGCTCAGTGTAAAGAGTAGACTGAAAGTTGATTGTGCAAAACTGACTAGGGCATACAAACACCTGCTCACCCTAACCGTTAGGATTCCTATTGTGAAACACCTGCGTTTCCTAAAACTGATGCGTTATGATCCCTGCTGTGAAACACCTGCTCTCTCGAAACTAAGAATCTTCGAAGTCTTGCGCTGTCAAAGTTTTGCGGGTTCTGAGATTTGAGGTTCTGAGGCTTGAGGTGTTGGAGTTTGCGGTTGTGAAGGATTGAGGTTTGAGGTTCTGAGGTTAGAGGGTTCAGCTTTTGGGGTTATAATGTTGGCGGCATTGAGGTTTGAGGCTTTGAGGTTAGAAGCTCTGAGGTAAGAGGTTTTGAGGTAAGAGGTTTGGAGGCAAGAGGTTTTGGGATGAGAGGGATCTCTTACTTGCTCTGAGGTTGAGGGAAAGGTTTGAGTTTTTGAGGATATAATGTTGGGGGTATTGAGGTTAGAGGTTTGAGGTAAGAGGGTTCAGCTTTTGGGGTTATAATGTTGGCGGCATTGAGGTTTGAGGCTTTGAGGTTAGAAGCTCTGAGGTAAGAGGTTTTGAGGTAAGAGGTTTGGAGGCAAGAGGTTTTGGGATGAGAGGGATCTCTTACTTGCTCTGAGTTACTCCTACATTGTCCGAGCTTGCTTTTTATCTTCTGCGTGCTTCAGGATTCAAGCTTCAGACCAGCAAATATCAATAATCAGTATAAAGAGAGAAACCAACAGAAAACAATCCAACGAACAACTACTCAAAACAAACGAACCAATCGTAGCAGCAGAAAACAACCGAACTGACAACAACTCAAAACAACTAACCATAGAAAACCACCAGATCACAATACAACTAACAGCTACGAAACAAGCGAAACAATGGGCACCACCGAACTATTGCTTCATTCGAGTTTACAGGCTCCAGAGGACTTCCTGGTTTGCTCTATGTACTCCGCAACTCCTGATAACCTGCTCTTGCTTGCTCCTATCATGCTTTTGTGCTGTTCATAGTATGCTCCCGACTTGCTCCTGACTCGCTCCAGGATTATACATTGTGGGCTATTAGCAGACCCAGCCCTGCTCTATGCCTGATCCGTGCATGCTCTGAGCTTCCCGGCTTTTGCCTGTCTTAAATTGTTTCCAGCTCGGTTTTCGCTGGTTTTCATCGTTGGTTTCGTTCTTTCGTTGTTGGTGTTGAGGTTGTTGTTTGTTGTCATTGGTTGGTTGGTTCACTTGTTTGAATGAGAGTTTGACTGCCTGCCTGTGCTCCTGATTCGCTCCCAGATTGCTCTTACTAGCTTCGAGCTACTCTGATTGCTTTTTACTTACTCCCAGTTACGCCGACATTCTCCCAGTTGGCTTTTTATCTCACGTGTGCTTCAGGATTCAAGCTTCAGACCAGCAAATATCAATAATCAGTATAAAGAGAGAAACCAACAGAAAACAATCCAACGAACAACTACTCAAAACAAACGAACCAATCGTAGCAGCAGAAAACAACCGAACTGACAACAACTCAAAACAACTAACCATAGAAAACCACCAGATCACAATACAACTAACAGCTACGAAACAAGCGAAACAATGGGCACCACCGAACTATTGCTTCATTCGAGTTTACAGGCTCCAGAGGACTTCCTGGTTTGCTCTATGTACTCCGCAACTCCTGATAACCTGCTCTTGCTTGCTCCTATCATGCTTTTGTGCTGTTCATAGTATGCTCCCGACTTGCTCCTGACTCGCTCCAGGATTATACATTGTGGGCTATTAGCAGACCCAGCCCTGCTCTATGCCTGATCCGTGCATGCTCTGAGCTTCCCGGCATTTGCCTGTCTTAAATTGTTTCCAGCTCGGTTTTCGCTGGTTTTCATCGTTGGTTTCGTTCTTTCGTTGTTGGTGTTGAGGTTGTTGTTTGTTGTCATTGGTTGGTTGGTTCACTTGTTTGAATGAGAGTTTGACTGCCTGCCTGTGCTCCTGATTCGCTCCCAGATTGCTCTTACTAGCTTCGAGCTACTCTGATTGCTTTTTACTTACTCCCAGTTACGCTGACATTCTCCCAGTTGGCTTTTTGCTCCCAACATACAGTGGACAAACCAACAGAAAACAAGACAACGAACAGCAACTTAGAACAAAAAAATCAAACTAACCTACGGAACACTACCCAACAAACAACAACTCAGAACAAACCGTCCAAATAAATCAGCAGAAGTCAAGACAACTAACAACTACAAAACAACCAAACCATGGGCACCACCGAACTGTTGCTTGCCCTTGAGTTCAGAGAGTAGCTCTTGGCTTACTTCTTAAGTGCTCCGCATCTGCTCTTGCCCGCTCTTACCAAGCTTAGTTCTTGCTCCTAGTCTGCTCTTCAAGTGCTCCTAGTCTGCTTTTCAGGTGCTCCTAGTCTGCTCTTCACGTGCACCTAGTCTGCTCTTCCGGCTTTTACCTGCTCTTAGATTGTTTCCAGCTTGGTTTTCGCTGGTCTTCGTCGTTGGCCTCGTTCTGTCGTTGTTGGTGTTGTTATTTGTTGGCATTTGTTGGTTGGTTCACTTGTTTGAATCAGAGTGTGACTTAAGCTGGTTTGATTCGCTCCTAGTCTGCTCTTCCATGCTCCTTGCATGCTCCTGACTTTCTGATAGCATACTCCTGACTTGACTGGTTCCAGGATTTTACATTCCTAGCGGAGTTAGAGTTAAAGGGGTTCCGGTTGTGATGTTTTAGGTCTTCGGGTTTGTAATTGTGAGGTTTGGGTCTGGTGTTGAGGTTAGAGGCAACATGGATTTGAAGCTAGGATTTGTGGTTAGGGGTTTGAGGGTTCTGAGGGATGAGGTGTCGTTTTCGCCTGCTCCTGCACTCCCAGGTAGCTATATGCTCTTGACCTGCTCCAGGGAACAAGCTCAGCGGAAGCTACGAGCAACAGTGAACGCAACAGAAGAACCCAACTAAACGAAGAACACCCCAACATCTGGTCCTGCCCAGAATTGCTCCACGCTTGCTTCTTACTTGTTTCAACGTGCTCATCACTTGCCCCTTATGCGGTCCACAATTGCTGCTTGCAATAGTTCCAAACTTGCTTTTAGACTGCACTTTAGCTGCTCCTTACTTGCTCCTTACTTGCTCCTTATTTGCTCCTTACTTGCTCCTTACTTGCTCCTTGACTGCTCCTTGAATGCTCCTCGCTTGCTCCTAGATGCTCCTTGGCTGCTCCTTACTTGCTCCTTGACTGCTCCTTGACTGCTCCTTGACTACTCCTTACTTGCTCCTTATTTGCTCCTTGACTGCTCCTTGAATGCTCCTTGCTTGCACATAGTTTGCGTTCACTTGCTCACGCTTGGCATGTTGCAGGCTAGTGCTTGAGTGATTGAGGCTTTTACGCGTGACGCATAAGGTTCTTGGGGTTGTGAAGATTGAGGTACTGAAACATTCGTCTTCTGAGACTGTTCCTTATCTTCTCTATGTCTGCTCCATAGGTGCTCTTCGCGTAGTTGTTCCTTACTGACTCTTCACTGCTTCCAGAGTATATATGGCCTGCTCCTAGCTTACCACATGTTTGCTCCTGATCTTTAAACTCTTACGAGCTACTCTTAAACCGTTTTGAGGTTACGACGTTCCGTCCCGTATCACCTTTCCCTAGTTTACTCTGACTACTCCTTCCTGTGCTGGGAGTGCCTCTTTCTTCCTAGACTGAGTGTTTCCAATTCAACCCAACATTACAGACTGTTCTTTGCATCGCCTACCTAAGAAAATAACCCACGTAGATCACTATGAGTAACTCTTCCTGCCTAATGAGTTCTCTCAACTTGATCCATCTTTGACTCAACTTGAAACTGCAGTAAGCCTGATTGAAAACAACAGAGCAAATCAACTGACCGCACAACAAACTGACACCGGAACAAACACCAGCAAGAAACCACCTAAGAACGAACACAACAAAGAACGCGCACAACACTCACACAACACACACACAACACACAACACACACCCAACGCTGACAACAACCAAACCCGAAAGGTAATTGCACTGACACTGAACTTGTGCATATGCATGAATGTATATTGCTTCAGTCTGTTAACATGCTTTCAAAGGTTACTTCTGTAGGTTACTCCGAACTACTCTTTATGTGCTCTGCAATTGCTTCTGTCCTGCCATCTCTCACAACTTATCAATCAGGTAAGGGATCTGTTGTTTTCTAGTCTGCTTCTCCGTTTATTGCTACTCTGAGCGTGCTCCATACGTATTTTAATTGCTCCGTATGAGCTCCATGGACTCATAGAGTACTCCTGGCGTGTTCCGAGACTGCTCACGGGTGCTCTGTATGTGCTCCTTATGCTCCGAATGTACTCAGAGAATGCTTCTCCATGCTCTTTTGTTGCTCTTGTGAGCTCCGTATGTACTCCGATAGTGCACCTACGTGCTCTTCAGTTTCTCATGTCGTGTGCTCCTAGCCTGCTCCGGGATTGTTTATGCGCGCTCCGTATGCGCTCTTCAACTGCTCATATATATGCTCCGCATGTACTCCATTATTACTCCTATGTGCTCCTTGTCACTCTGAGTCACTCCTAAGTGCTCTAAAATGGATGTCGCACCTCTAATTTCATATAAAGAATTGGTGTGATCGTGATAGTATGCGATAAACTGATACAAACAGAAGAAGTACAATGCACACGTGTGATCGCAGTGAGAGTTCAGCAGAGCGTTCAACTTGAAGCGCCATATACGTAACATTATGAAGAACTGCTGAAGACGTGAAAGAAGGAAGTAGTGATAGGAAAGCATGGTAGCATGAAGAATAATGGGTCTTTGGGAAGAACTTGCGCGAGTGAGGAAAAGTTGCACCACGAGTGGAGATTTGGAGTACCAACAAGAAGGTCAGTGTGGATCAAGCAAAGGTTGAAGCTATAACGAATAGACTGAATAGACGGATGAACAAGATTTTGTACGATGAAATAGTTCATGCAGTGAATTCATGAAAGATCAATCTTGAACAAATTGTGGACAAGCAGGCAGAATACGAAAAACGACTTTCCACCACCCAAGCTCTCAAACGTGCCATAGAAAATAATGCAGCCATCAATACGCACGTATTGCCAGAAAAATCAGAGCCATGGCTGCCGTGAGACACCAGATGATCCCAAAATAAAAGGACAATGGATTCCCTCAAACCTCTTTGGAGGTTCCGCTTGAAGCCACTAACTGGCGAATGGCAATTTAATTCAAAGCGCACAATCATAGATGCAAATCAGAAACAGGTTGCAGTGTCAGTGCAACTATCTGTCGGTTTTGGTGGTTATCGTCGTTGTTGTGGTTGTGTTATGTGTGTGTGTTGTGTGCTGTGATAGTGTATTGTGTGTGTGTTGTGTGAGTGTTGTGTTTTGTGTGTATGTGCGTTCCTGTGTGTGTGTGTGTGTGTATGTGTGTGTGTGTGTGTGTGTGTGTGTGTGTGTGTGTGTGTGTGTGTGTTATGTGTGTGTGCGTCCAGGTGGTTTCTTGCTGGTGCTTGTTTGTTCCGGTATCAGTTTGTTGTGTGGTATCACTCGTTGGATTGTGTTCAATCCGAGCTTCAGGCTAGTGCAGTTTCGAGTTGAATCAAGTGGAGAAAATTCACTAGGCAGGATGAGTTACTCTGTGTCGCTTACTCTCTTAGGTAGATGATGCTAAGTGTTGGGTTGAATGAAGTTGGGAGTAAGGAAGGAAGAGGCACTCTCAATTCAGATAAAGCCTAACTGGAATGGCCAGGATAGGAATAAACTAGGAAAAGGTTGAAGTCTGCATAACTTCAAAACGGTGTAGGAGTAGCTCCTAGCTCATAAGAGTTGAGAGCAAATCAGGAGAAAATATGGGGTAAGCTAGGAGCAGACGACAAATAGTCTGGAAACAGTGAAGAGTCAGAATGGAACAATATCGTTGCAAACAACATCGTTGCAGCCTAAGAGCATGTATGGAGCAGACCCGGAGTAGAAAGTGAGAAGCCTCAGACGGTGAATATTTAAAACATCAAAATCGCAGTCTTCACAATCTCAAGAACCATACGCGTCAAACCTGAAAACTTCAAACACTCAAGTATAAACATTGCAGGACCAACTAGGGGCAGTCAAGGAGCAAGTAAGGAGCAGCCAAGAAGCATCTAGGAGCAAGCGAGGAGCATTCAAGGAGCAGTTAAGGAGCAAGTAAGGAGCAGCCAAGGAGCATCTAGGAGCAAGCGAGAAGCATTCAAGGAGCAGTCAAGGAGCAAGTAAGGAGTAGGCTGAAACAAATAAGGAGCAGGTAAGGAGCAGTCAAGGAGCAAGTAAGGAGCAGCCAAGGAGCATCTAGGAGCAAGCGAGGAGCATTCAAGGAGCAGTCAAGGAGCAAGTAAGGAGCAAGTAAGGAGCAAATAAGGAGCAGTCAAGGAGCAGGTAGGGAGCAGCTAAGGAGCAGTCTAAAAGCACGTTGGGAACTATTGCAATCAGCAATTGTGGACCGCTTAAGGAGCAAGTGATGAGCACGTTGAAACAAGTAATGAGCAAGCGCGGAGCAACTCTTCACGGTGCCAGATGTTGGGGTGTTGTTGTTTTGGTTGGGTTCTTCTGTTGGTTCCACTGTAGCTCGTAGCTTCCTCTGAGCTTGTTCCCTGGAGCAGGTCAAGAGCAGATAGCTATCTGGCGAAAACGACACCTCAACCCTCAGAACCCCCAAACCCCTTACCACAAATCGCTAGCTTCAAATCCATGTTGCCTCTAACCTCAACACCAGACCCAAACCTCACAATTACAAACCCGAAGACCTAAAACATCACAACCGGAACCCCTTTAACTCTAACTCCGCTAGGAATGTAAAATCCTGGAACCAGTCAAGTCAGGAGTATGCTATCAGAAAGTCAGGAGCATGCAAGGAGCATGGAAGAGCAGACTAGGAGCGAATCAAACCAGCTTAAGTCACACTCTGATTCAAACAAGTGAACCAACCAACAAATGCCAACAAATAACAACACCAACAACGACAGAACGAGGCCAACGACGAAGACCAGCGAAAACCAAGCTGGAAACAATCTAAGAGCAGGTAAAAGCCGGAAGAGCAGACTAGGTGCACGTGAAGAGCAGACTAGGAGCACCTGAAAAGCAGACTAGGAGCACTTGAAGAGCAGACTAGGAGCAAGAACTAAGCTTGGTAAGAGCGGGCAAGAGCAGATGCGGAGCACTTAAGAAGTAAGCCAAGAGCTACTCTCTGAACTCAAGGGCAAGCAACAGTTCGGTGGTGCCCATGGTTTGGTTGTTTTGTAGTTGTTAGTTGTCTTGACTTCTGCTGATTTATTTGGACGGTTTGTTCTGAGTTGTTGTTTGTTGGGTAGTGTTCCGTAGGTTAGTTTGATTTTTTTGTTCTAAGTTGCTGTTCGTTGTCTTGTTTTCTGTTGGTTTGTCCACTGTATGTTGGGAGCAAAAAGCCAACTGGGAGAATGTCAGCGTAACTGGGAGTAAGTAAAAAGCAATCAGAGTAGCTCGAAGCTAGTAAGAGCAATCTGGGAGCGAATCAGGAGCACAGGCAGGCAGTCAAACTCTCATTCAAACAAGTGAACCAACCAACCAATGACAACAAACAACAACCTCAACACCAACAACGAAAGAACGAAACCAACGATGAAAACCAGCGAAAACCGAGCTGGAAACAATTTAAGACAGGCAAAAGCCGGGAAGCTCAGAGCATGCACGGATCAGGCATAGAGCAGGGCTGGGTCTGCTAATAGCCCACAATGTATAATCCTGGAGCGAGTCAGGAGCAAGTCGGGAGCATACTATGAACAGCACAAAAGCATGATAGGAGCAAGCAAGAGCAGGTTATCAGGAGTTGCGGAGTACATAGAGCAAACCAGGAAGTCCTCTGGAGCCTGTAAACTCGAATGAAGCAATAGTTCGGTGGTGCCCATTGTTTCGCTTGTTTCGTAGCTGTTAGTTGTATTGTGATCTGGTGGTTTTCTATGGTTAGTTGTTTTGAGTTGTTGTCAGTTCGGTTGTTTTCTGCTGCTACGATTGGTTCGTTTGTTTTGAGTAGTTGTTCGTTGGATTGTTTTCTGTTGGTTTCTCTCTTTATACTGATTATTGATATTTGCTGGTCTGAAGCTTGAATCCTGAAGCACGCAGAAGATAAAAAGCAAGCTCGGAGAATGTCAGCGTAACTGGGAGTAAGTAAAAAGCAATCAGAGTAGCTCGAAGCTAGTAAGAGCAATCTGGGAGCGAATCAGGAGCACAGGCAGGCAGTCAAACTCTCATTCAAACAAGTGAACCAACCAACCAATGACAACAAACAACAACCTCAACACCAACAACGAAAGAACGAAACCAACGATGAAAACCAGCGAAAACCGAGCTGGAAACAATTTAAGACAGGCAAAAGCCGGGAAGCTCAGAGCATGCACGGATCAGGCATAGAGCAGGGCTGGGTCTGCTAATAGCCCACAATGTATAATCCTGGAGCGAGTCAGGAGCAAGTCGGGAGCATACTATGAACAGCACAAAAGCATGATAGGAGCAAGCAAGAGCAGGTTATCAGGAGTTGCGGAGTACATAGAGCAAACCAGGAAGTCCTCTGGAGCCTGTAAACTCGAATGAAGCAATAGTTCGGTGGTGCCCATTGTTTCGCTTGTTTCGTAGCTGTTAGTTGTATTGTGATCTGGTGGTTTTCTATGGTTAGTTGTTTTGAGTTGTTGTCAGTTCGGTTGTTTTCTGCTGCTACGATTGGTTCGTTTGTTTTGAGTAGTTGTTCGTTGGATTGTTTTCTGTTGGTTTCTCTCTTTATACTGATTATTGATATTTGCTGGTCTGAAGCTTGAATCCTGAAGCACGCAGAAGATAAAAAGCAAGCTCGGACAATGTAGGAGTAACTCAGAGCAAGTAAGAGATCCCTCTCATCCCAAAACCTCTTGCCTCCAAACCTCTTACCTCAAAACCTCTTACCTCAGAGCTTCTAACCTCAAAGCCTCAAACCTCAATGCCGCCAACATTATAACCCCAAAAGCTGAACCCTCTTACCTCAAACCTCTAACCTCAATACCCCCAACATTATATCCTCAAAAACTCAAACCTTTCCCTCAACCTCAGAGCAAGTAAGAGATCCCTCTCATCCCAAAACCTCTTGCCTCCAAACCTCTTACCTCAAAACCTCTTACCTCAGAGCTTCTAACCTCAAAGCCTCAAACCTCAATGCCGCCAACATTATAACCCCAAAAGCTGAACCCTCTAACCTCAAAACCTCAAACCTCAATCCTTCACAACCGCAAACTCCAACACCTCAAGCCTCAGAACCTCAAATCTCAGAACCCGCAAAACTTTGACAGCGCAAGACTTCGAAGATTCTTAGTTTCGAGAGAGCAGATGTTTCACAGCAGGGATCATAACGCATCAGTTTTAGGAAACGCAGGTGTTTCACAATAGGAATCCTAACGGTTAGGGTGAGCAGGTGTTTGTATGCCCTAGTCAGTTTTGCACAATCAACTTTCAGTCTACTCTTTACACTGAGCGAAAGTAGTTGTGTTCCGTTATGGCTACTGTTAGTTTTGTCACTGTGACTTCTGATGATATTCCTGATATGGGCGAGATCATCATGGAAATTACATTGGCTATCCTTTTTCCCTGCGGAAGTATTGCTCAGAGGACATTTCATCCACGAGCCCCGGTTCCTTTTAATTTTTTAACCCCTCAGCAACAAGCCCATTTCTATCTGGCTAAGGCAAATAATGGGCTCCCATGGAAATTTCGCTCTTCCATGAAGGCGAAATGGGAGATTATGGACCAAATCTGCGCTATGATTCGCCATTATTCAGTTGAAGCTGTATTTACAAATGGGAACCGGGAATCGATTCAGCAGGCCTTCTTGCGGAACGACCTGAACATTGGCATCTATGACGCCGGTGAGCATTTGGGATTTCCATCTTTTGGTGAAATGGGAGACGTGGAAGGTTTTCCGTGCTGCTCAGTCCACAAAGACATTACATCGAGATGCAAACCTTCTTGCTCCCTACACCGAGCTGCACAGCTGGTGAAGAGATTTTCATGTCCTGCGGCTAATTCTGCTGTTTGACTCTTCAACAGTGTGTTCTCGAAAACTGTATTGTTGATTGGATAGCTGTATTATACTGTTTGCGAAGTTGTTTATTGTATAGTTGTGTTGTGAAGTTTATGTTTACTTCAATAATCAAATCTTCTGACTGTGTTTAAATTCTGTAGGGCTTAGAAAACGGAACGATAAACTCAAAAGTCATCGTTTGAAATCATTGAGCAGGTGTTGCTCAGCAGGAGTCTGACTTAGATATTCTAACGGTCGTTTCCAGTCAAGACTGTTTAAAATTCGCTGTCATAATGAGAAGTTAGTTTTTGCGTAAAATTCAGTTTTGACCCGACAAGAACTTGGTCAAGTCGTATTCGCGCGTACATATTGCCCTGATTGAAAGTGAAAGTACAGTGAAATTCACGTATCGTGTTGCTTGGTAGTCAGCTTAAAAATTGGTAATGTACAATACTAAGATTAACTGATAGATGAAAACTAAGCCCATTTCTAGAGTCCGCATGCCCAAAAACCCGGTATACAAATTTTTTCCCGGTGAAAATCGACAACTTTTAATTTTAAGCTAGGGTTAGCCGTGGTTCCGGTCATGGGCTAGGTACAGGTTGGAGCTTAGTTAGCAGTGGAAAACTAAGCTCATATTTGAATTCTACGTGCCCAAAAACCCTATAGATAAGCTTTTCCCGTTAAAAATAGCGAATTTTCAATTTTAAGATATGGTCAGCAATGGTTCCGGTCGAGGGTCACTTGCAGCGTGGAGCTTAGGTTGTAGAGAAAAATTAAGCTCATATTTGGATTCTACATGCCTGAAAACCCTATACACAAATTTTACCGTTAAAAATAACGAATTTTCAAAATTTAGCTTGGGTCAGCTATGGTTCCGGCCATGGGTCACTTGCAGCGCGGAGCTTAGGTTGTAGAGGAAAACTAAGCTCATATTTGAATTCTACATGCCTGAAAACCCTATACACAAATTTTTCCCACTTAAAATAGAGAAGTTTCAAATTTAAGCTTGGGTCAGCCGTGGTTCCGGTCTAGGGCTAGGTACAAGTTAGAGCTTAGGTAATACAAGAAAACTAAGCTCGTATTTGAATTCTACATGCCCAAAAACCCTGTAGATAAGCTTTTCCCGTTAAGAATAACGAATTTTCCATTTCAAGCTATGGTCAGCAATGGTTCCGGTTGAGGGCCAAGCACAGGACGGAGCTTAGCTAATACAAGAAAACTAAGCTCATATTTGAATTCTACATGGTCGAAAATCCCCTATATAAAGTTTTCCCGTTAAGAATAAACAATTTTCAAATTTAAGCTTGGGTCAGCCATGGTTCCGGTCTCCCAGAAGCTACAGCTGAGCCTCCCGACCTCCTTACACCACCACCTCCCCAGAGCCTCTCGGCCTCAGGGCCTCCCGGCCTCTTTACACCACCACCTCCCCCAGAGCCTCCCGGCCTCCCGGCCTCTTTATACCACCACCTCCCCCAGGGCCTCCCGGCCTCAGGGCCTCCCGGCCTCCGGGCCTCCCGGCCTCTTTACACCACCACCTCCCCCAAACGATACGCCTGGTGCTCACCTATTACTACTGGTGGGGGGGGGTAGTCGGAAGTGGTCCCCGTTTGGTGGGGGGGGGGTAGCCAAAAGTGGTCCCCGTTTGGGGGGGGGGGCGCTGAAAGGGGTCTCCGTTTGGGGGGGTCGCTCAAGCAGGCTAAGTTCTGCTCATTCTGACTGGCTGTTGGCGACCCCGGCCCCCCAAACGGGGACCTCTTTCAGCGACCCCCCCCTAAACCGGGACCCATTTTCGAATAGAATAAAAACTACCGTAATCCTCTGCTCTACCCCCCCCCCACCAAACGGAGGGGAGATTTCTGCAATCTGATTGGCTATTGGCTACCCTCCCCCACCAAACGGGGACCTCTTTTCTGCTACCCCCCCCCCCACCACCAAACGGAGGGGGGGGGTATGCAATGTCGATTTGGTCGCCCACCCCCCCAAACGGGGGAACATTCGCGTATTGTGGTCGGAGCACAGTTACGCAATGCAGTGAAGAGAAGCCCTCTAGTGGCTTACTCTTCTTCTTAATAATAGTGCAATTATGCACTCTTGGTATGACGTTTGTCGTACTCTTATGTATTATGTACTCTAGCTATAATTAAAGAATGAAAGAAATGCTCTTCAAATTAACATCTCGCCAATTTTTGTTCGCCGACGCAGCTTAAGCTCACAGAATAGTTGATGGTAAACAGGCTCACAGAGGCAGCCGAACAAAAATACTAAATTCCGATAAATAAGTTTAGGTTTTAAAATAGTGTGAAGTTGCATGGAGCAAATGATTACCGAGAAATTAAGGAAAGCTTAATATTATGAGGTTAAGATGAGTCAGTAAGATATGTTCTGCATTAACGTTTCACGCAGAAACGTGAAACTGTGTTGTGTTTGTTTCACACAGAAAAACCAGGCCACCCCAGTATACATTACGCAACGTCTTGTTATCAAACCTTTTCCACAAAACTTTTCACACCTTAGACCATGCTTCACCACACACATCGAAATCAAAATGGAAGAAAGTTTGATTCATATGAAATTTTATCAAAATTATTTTATGAATTTTATCATATAGCAAAGCTGAAACAGCGTGGAACATAAAGCCAAACATTTTTTAAATTCATGGACTGAAAAAGACTGTGTTCTGACACGGAATTAGTAGGAAGAGAAGATTTGGAACTTTTTTCACAGAAAACTTCATCTCTGAGCAAACAATTGAGCTCGTTAGCGGAGCAGAATAGCACTTTTTTCTGAGGCTTTTTGAACTGATTTGGAGCTAAAGTGAACACCAAATATTTACTTTTTTCGGAAAAGGGAGTACAGTAGAGTGAGCACGGCACGAATAAATGAAACAGAAGTTTTTCAGAAATAATCATAAAGGAAATATAAAATCAATGTTCAACCAAAACTGTCCACCCCGAAGAAAAAAGTAATTAATAGGGAAGTTAATTAAATATTTTAATTAATTAGTTAATTATTGAGCAATTTTAGTTCATTACCTTAGCATTTAATGAGGTAGATGAATTGGCCCTTCGTCCGACAATTCCGCGTAAATTTCCATGCTAAATAAATATAAACATAAATGAATAAATGAATAAACAAACACACATTATTACTTCTATTTTTATTTTGTTATTATTATTATTTTTAATATTATTATTTAAAGTTATGCCACTTTATAGAAACAGTTTATATTAATAAAACACCTATATAAGTTCTATTCAGATTATTCTATTACTTATTAATTTCTTCTTCATACATTACAATACAGTTTTCTCCAAAAATAGCTCACTAAAAATTGCTAATAAAACGTGGGGAATACAAAAAGTCTAAAAGTTACAAAGGAAAATTTGAGTAGACGTAAAATTAAAAACAATAAATTCCCCATAAATTTCAGAAAAATGAAATTGTTAGAGACGTAGAAGTGCAGTGGAACGAAGACAGACTAAGTGGACATACAAAATGGACTTTAGGTCTTAGGTTTAAGGAAACTAAAATGTCTCAGATTTACTCTCACTGCCTCCGTTCTGGTAATGCATGTTTGCATATTTAACACGTTGGCTGCGTTAACCCTTTTCACAGACCTACCGCCGGTGCGACTCCGCTATATTCCTGCGCAATGAATATTTTATTGTCTTTTTAATGTTTTCCGATCATACACGACTCAGTGATATCACACGTGACTTTTTATACCGCCGCCCACCGGTGGGCGGCATCGCACATAAGTTATATTTTTTATGAATGTGCGTTTGCCGCCCACCGGTGTCGGCGCTATTTCAGTAGCAATTTCGCAATTTCTTGTTAAATTTGAACCATTTAGCAATGATTTGTTGTTCATTGGACTAAATAGGGTCTTGTAACAGCTAAAAATGTTACGTAAGCAAACTGTTATACGATTTTGCAATTTTAAAAAATCAAATTTTCGATTGTCCGAAATGTGCGTTGCCGCCCACCGGTGGGCGGCAATATTTATATCAAAAGAAAGAGCATTCTTTCGTGATTTGCGGTATGCACCTTTCAAGCTATTCAAAATGTGCGTCTTTGCAAGAGAAATATATTAAAATTATGCATCAAATCGCCCACCGGTGGGCGGCGCCGCACATGCTGAAACTCAAGCACCGCCCACCGGTGGGCGGCATCGCAGCCAACGTGTTAAGAATCAAAACATGTTTGTAAGATGGTTTGAAGGCACAAAGGGAGAATCTTTAATCCTGAGCCCAAGACCTAAAGGAGGCTTTGAGTCAAATGTCACTTTTCACATAGTAGCTTAGTGCCGGCCTTAGGGTGGGCCCGGAATTAATTGGACCTGACCTAATTAACGCCCCCTAGCCCCCTCTTTGACGTTATTTCATGTCAGCAAATGAGTACCAAATTACACAGAACTGGGGAGGGTTGTCCTGAAGGTGTCTTGGAAAAATGTTTCTTGAAATTGCACGAACTTTTGGCCAATGATTGATTGCAAGCGAAAGAGTTGGTGCAATTGTGGTCTGCCAAAATTTTTGGGTTGAAATTCCTGAAAAAGTTTGACACTATTGGCCGCATGCATGAGTGATAACTTGCTACGAAGTGGCCTCAATATTAATAAAGTAGCACTTGGTACAATGTTAGCCTTTGATAGCTCTAACAGTAGCTTAATAGCCATAAACTCAGTGATAACTTCAGTTTCTCTCAAAGTTAGATGACCCAATTAGTTGAAAATGACCCAGAACTTCTGACTTATTTCAAGAAGTAATTGGCCTTTCAAGTAGAATTAAGTCGAGACACTTTTTGGGAGCTATCGGTATAGCTTATTTTTTAAAATTGTTAAAATTAAAATTTATACCCCCCTCCGTTTGGTGGGGGGGTCGCTGAAAGAGGTCCAAGTTTGGGGGGGTCGCTCAAGCAGGCTAAGTTTGGCTCATTCTGATTGGCTGTTGGCGACACCCCCCCCCCCCCAAACGGGGACCCTTTTGGAAATAAGCTGTAACTACCGTAATCGTTTGCTAGACCCCCAACCAAACGGATATGGCGTTTCTGCAATCTGATTAGCTGTTGGCTCCCCCCCCCCCCAACCAAACGGGGACCTCTTTTTGGCTACCCCCCCCCCACCACCAAACGGAGGGGGGGTATGCGCTGCCGATTTGATCGACAGGGAAACATTCGCGTATTGTGGTCGGAGCACTGTTACGCAATGCCAGGAAGAGGAGCCCTCTAGTGGCTTACTCTTCTTCTTAGTAATAGTGCAATTTTATGCACTCTTGCTTATATTCTATATAAAGACAGGAATTGGGTCTTTCGTGCTAGTATGAAAAATATTCCCATATTCTCTCTGTCCGGAAATCACATTTTGCCAAACTTAAACTCTGAATTGCTAGAAACTGGCCGGTTTTAATAAAATTAATAAACGTTTTCAAATTATTAAAGGACATAATGGCTAATGTTGATAAACGAATTTTCATCACAGCACAGACCCATAACATTATATATTTTCAGAATCCTCAAGAAAAAGGAACCCTCCTACAAACGAGGTCGGACAAGGCAAAACCACCAATCTGCTTAGCATTAATCAAGATCCACAGTCAGGGCTTTAGGATATTACTGAGGGAAATGTTCAATAAGCAAAGCTTTTCTGTGAACAATTACATAAGAGTGTTAATTTGGTTTCGGCTGGCCCAAGGGGTCATATCTAATTTCCTCTTAGCACACTTTGTTAGACTGGACACGTCCCCCCCCCCCTTGCGCGTTAAATTAGAAACAAGAATTCTAGCAGGATATGGCTTTGGGGAAAATTTAATAAAATTTCTTGGCTTTTGTTGAGTCGTTCGCACAAATGAATATTGTACCTATTATTGTTCTATCTTAAATTTTTATATGTTGTTGATGGATTGGATACCACTCTGTATCGTTCTAAAGTTAAAAACTAGCCTTTTTCCAAAAAAATTAATATTTTGTTCATACTTCTATTTTCTATTTTGTACATTTTTGCACAGTTCCTGGCGCTTACGTACGTACACTATTTCTACAATTATACCTTACAACAAGCAGTAAGCTCTGCTAACTTAGGCCAGCAGCCGTTAAACAAAAGTTCAACCCCTATACTGATTAATTTTTGCAAAAGTTAGTCCCAGAAATCTGCAACAGCTGACCCTTCCTTACCACCAAATTAAGGAAATGAGTAGCATCTTCGGCAGTGATGAAGTTTAGTCCCCAAGTCAGTCCTTTCTGCAAATCTTCCCAGTAGACAAAGCACTCTGACTGGCGGTAGAGTTGCATTTCTGAAACAATAATATTTATAAAAATTTATAAATATTAACCTGAATCCAATTTATAAATAAAATTTACAATCCGATGTGCTGCGTTTTCTAACTAAAACTGTGGAAATCAGTAAGCACAAGCACAATGAAAATGGCATAAAATCAGTTTCAGTAAAACGAAGTTCAACCAAGAAATTCCTAAGTCCAATTTGATACAAAATTAGTAGCAAAGTATTAACATACTAATTGGTTTTCATTTAGTTTTCATACTTAATGCGCATTTTCCGATACGCTTTGTCTAAGGCAAACTAGAAAATTTTAAATTTGAAAATTTCTTTGAAAAAAATGATATTAAAAAAATTAAAAAATTGCTTACAAATCAATAAATTTTCAGAAAAGCATGCAAAATGAAAAGAAAAGAAAACGTACGAAAATTTAAGGAAAGACGAAATTGCGGTAAAATGTCATAAATATCTTAAAAATGAAGCTGTCACAGTAAATCATTCCCACAAAAATCCCAAACCGAGTTCTTACCAATTATGAGGCTACTTTTGAGACTTACTCACTTGTGCCTAAAGCATTGAGCTAAACTTACTTAAAAATTCAATAATTTAACTGAATAACAAATATTAAAATGTTACATACATTTCAAATTAAAATGTTACATTCTTTCAAATTATTAATTCGATTATACCAACTTTGTCGGCAAGCCATGGTGTTTCCAAAATTCCAAAAAATCTTGGTTCAAAGCAGTGGGAAAAGTTACAAAATTTACAATTTTAAAATCCTTTCCAGGCTAGTCCCATGCTGTTAAGCTGGTGCCAAATTTTCTAGATTCAAGAATTCATCTAAATTGCATTCTTCCATATCATTCTCGTATTCTGTCCATAATTAACGAGTTCTGATCACGCAAACTTTAATCCAAATAAGCTCAGTTTGCTAAATTATTCAACACCCACTTGACCAGTTATGAACAGTTTTAATTAAACCTGAAACTGGGCAGGGGATCAATTTCTATGAACTGAAATTTGACATAAAATTTTCATGACAAAATGTCCCAATATTTGTTCCTGGTAATCTATCCTTATACAATCCAAAATATGTTCAAGTTCTACTAATTTAATTCTAATCTATACTTTATTTAATAGGATTGTTCTTGGTGTTCTACTTGTTTTTATATGCACAAATAAATTCCTTGTAACATGAATTCTCCAAACAAAATATTATCAGGTTTGGTTTGTCGTACGTGGGGGGGGTTGTCAGTCAATTCAATTATTATGCCTAACTTGTTTCAGAAGTATCAAGCTGGTTTTGCTCATTTTCAGTCTAGACTAGATATTACATGACAAGTCAAGTGACTAGAAATTCAGAGATAACCACGGTTTTGAGATAAACCCTATCTTCATGAATATTCATAGGTTAATGGGGATAAGATGTAGCTATATTATATGTAGATAGACTTTGACTAGATAGATAGAACAGTACATAGATGTGAATATTATTTTATCTCCTAATATAAATTTTTAAATTTAACATATTTAGATTAACAGTTTGTTTCACAGCATGAGTGAAATTGGATAAAATTGTAGCACTTCAGTTTAGAATTTTTGACCAAGAATGAAAAAGGTGGTTCCTAAGAGACTTAGTACCATTTCAACGAAAGGTAGAGCAGAGTAATATAGAGTGGAGTAGAGCAGAGTTATGTAAAATTAACTTATTTTCGTGAAAGCATCCGGCTAAATAATTTTAATTCTTTTCGCTAATCCGTATAGAGCTTATAATTTTATCTCTCTCTAAACTGGGAGGGTTACAATTAACTCTTTTAACTCCTTATTGAAAAGGATCGAGTCAGTTTTAACTCTACTCACCTTTTTCTTGAAAAGGTCCTAAGAAATATTCCACTGAACTCAGTTCAACTGTCCTAAGAACGGAAGGCTTTGTCTTAGTGACTGCAGGACAGGTGCTTTTCAGTGTTTCTTTATGATTAATGCCATTAACTTCAATGCAAAGTTACATTCTAAATTTAAATTGCCATTAACCCCAATGCAAAGTTAAAATTTAAATTTAAATTTTAAATTCACCTGGGAAGCATATCAGCACGTCCATGACCTTGTCCACTTTGGTATTGTAGGCGGTCACGTGGCTGATCATTGAAGGTGTGTCCTGAACCCGGGCAATGTTGACCGGGACCAACTTTGGTACCAACTTTTGCCATCGCAGCTCCCCCTGGATACCCTTCTGTGCCATGATGTAGACTTCGGCCCAAAACCTGAAAACAGAAAATAGTGAAATTTAATTGATTAAATTTAAAATTAAAGCATCTGTTCAGGGAAGTCGAAAGAAGATGTGATGTTTGACCTCAGCGTGGTCGGAAACATAGCCGTACCAAATTTTAGCTGGATTGAGCAAGTTTTGCATTTTTACGGGAAAGGTCCAAAACAATATGATATTAACATGGTGCTCTTAAATTTAGATTAAAGTCGGAAAATTCTATTTACTTATATAATGAAGTAAATGCTTTTCAAAGCTCTAACCTGGTAACTGTAACCTTTAGGGAAATGCCAAAAATTGCACCCAAGGCATACCGTAGGCACAGATTTTGTAGACAAAAGTTTTGTTTTTTCAAACAAATCAGTTTCATTAGATTTGTAAACGACACCATTTTTTTACAAACACAGACACTTTTCCCTTTGAGTTCTACACAGAAAGTTTCACCGACATGAGCGAAAGTTCAAATTACAACAATGTCTCGGGGTGTAGCTTAAGTATCACTAAATTAGAGTAGGATGAGTGTAATTTAACCTCAAAGTTTGGTGGAAAAAGTTTAATAAAAACTTTTAAAATCCATTGAAATTGCCTTAGATTGTTGCCGTCGACCTTACAATCACTATTCTTTCCATTGTAACAAGTCGGCTCACGCACCGACTAGAAGAAGATGAAATTAAAATTGTAAAAAAACACAAATACAGTCCCAAAAAATTTATGAGTTTAGATTTTCTATTTTACCTTTCTCCAATTACAATCAGAACTACGCCCGGAAAACGTTGAACAAACATGGTGGAAACAAAATTTTGTGTTGATTTGACGATTTTTCGCTATTTGATCCTGAATTATAGGTGCAAAAGAACTGAATTCACAAAATTTACAACACAGAATCAACTGTACTCAATTTGACCCATAAAATTTAACTCGTGAAATGTGTAATTGACTGTTGTAGCTTCGTGTAAACTTTTCGAAACTCTGATAGAGTTAAAAAGTTTCAGTTGCACTTTTTTTTCTGTGGTCAAACTACAACAATAATTGCAGCAAAAAAGCATTATATTTTTTAGTGAAACAGGGTGTAGGACTGAATTAATTAAAACAGTGTTTTTGTTGCACAAAAGCATAATTGCTTCAATTTAACCGAAAAAATGCCATCAACTTTTTAATGACACTCTTTTAAAGTTTTTTGGTTCCTCAGAGCAAATAATTTCAGTACATCTTATTGAAACTGAATAAAGGAATGGCAGAAGATGCTGAAAAGTGTGAAAAGTTTCACAACACGTCTTCAAAAAATTGCAACTGGATTTATCAATAAAGCTGACCAAAGCACATCACATCTGCTTTGTTATTGAAGTAAAAAATCAAAACGCTAAAAAGTCGTCAAACCAATATATATATATATATATATATATTGGTTATAATATATAGTCTTGGCTTAGAATAGAAAGAGTTCATGCAACTGACAGTTACATTAAAAACTGTAATCGTCTTGAGGGAATATCTTTGAAATCGATTAAAAAGTTTTATCAATCGACATTGCTACCTGATTGTTTGGCAAAAAGTTGTAAAAATACGCAATTTTTGCGAAGTTTGCGGTTGTCTGTCGAAGATTCCTTGTCGAAGTCGTACTAGATCCGAGAAACGAACCCCGTCTCAATATAATGATAATGATAATGATGATGTCAGCATGATAATATGTGAAAAGATTTGCTAATTTGCTCATAAAGTTAGCACCAAATGTCATAACCAATGTACCTAAGTCTTGGCTTGCCGTAGAAAGATAGATCATGCCGTTTACAGTTACACAGTACGCCTCGTGGCATACTGCTGTAACGGCGCAGGCTGGCTGGTGAAGGTAGTCCCATAATCGTAACAGGGAACAAAACCAGGGAGGCACTCAATCCATTTCAGCTCTCATAAGATTCACAAAAGAAAATTCGGGGAGGGGGGTGAAATCAAGTAGCTCATTAGGTAGAAAATTAAATCCAGATTATTTTCCTGAAAACCTTCTTCTTCTCTTGGAATAAAAGATAGGAGATAATCAGATTAGAATTGACCAAATGAAATGATAAGAAGTCTAGCTAGCACAATGATAACCCTGCGGCTAGCTAATTACCACTGGAGTCTTAAAATAGATTGACCGGTCAATATCCGCGTATCGTGCAAAAGGGATTAATGTTAACATTTTCCTAAAGTTATCCAACTATCATAATAGAAAAAATGGATGACGGAAACTCAAATTTTGCAATCAGGTACGTAACACTTGACAAAATAGAAAATAAAAATAAAAAATTTAGTATTACTCTTAAAATAATTGAGTATTACACTAAAGATAAATCTTTCCAGGAGCCCGAAGCCTAATTGTGTTTTCTGCAAAAGACATGAGTTTAACTTAAGTTTAATACGCAAATTTATGTTAATTAACTAATTATTAACAAATTATTATTACCTATCTCAATCTGCACCACCTAGCTGTCATCCTAAAGAACTAAACCCGTCTTAGCAGTAGGTTATACCCAAAAATTGAGACAGCTGGTGGGAATCGAACCGACGACTTTCGGACTAACGCTCCGACGCTTTACCTAACTGAGCCATGCTATTTACTGAGTTTAATATATAGAGATCGAATATTGTTTAATAGCCATTTGTGCTGGTCTAGCAACATTGACGCATACCAGAGATTAGATCTAACATACCAGAGATCAACGTTACCAATGCTTAAGATAATATTTTGTGTTAAATTTAGCCCGTTATTAGTCTCCAAACAATTTAGCTGGCATTTAAAGGTTGCCAACTATGGTCCTACTGTTAGTCTACAGTTTAGTTTCAAAAATTGCAATATTTGACACTACTTTAGGATTCCACCCGATTTCGAAACAAAAAATCAATTTTTCCATGTCAGCAATTATGCAATGATACAACGAATGCCTGAAAATGTGTTGTCTAACCCATCTTGTGCTCAGAATGTGTTTAGCAGGAGATTGCCACTTTAAAAGCTTTTCCGCCGCTTGTTTATTTTATGTACAGCTGGTTAAAGCATCAATTTACGCCGAATAGGAACAAGCATTGGAAGCTTCAGAAGTCTGAGTGGAGCGGGGTTTTGAAGAGTATATCCACTTGAGCAATATTCTGTTCTCAATGTGCCTATGACGTCCAACAGAGGCAAAAATATGTATATACGTCAAACTTTTTTGAATGGACCTATGTAACAAAGTTGTGAGTCAGCTTTGTGCTAGGGCTAGCAAAAAACATCTACAGAAATTGCGATCACATATTCTGAAAAATCATCTGCAAAGGAGAACTAAACTGAATCGGCTGAGCGTTTATCTCGGGCCTTTCTGAGAAGTTTTGTCCTAACAGTTTTCGGCGGCTCAATCGGCAGAGCGTTGGTCTAGAAACATTTTGAAATCAAATTAAATTATTACTGAAAATGGCTGAACAGGCAAACATGGCTAGATCAAAAGTTTTCTACACACATTTTTGGTCGGACTTTGAAATGTATTCAAATTTTAGAATTTATAACAACTATCTTCATCAACAAACAACCCATTACAACGAGTTCAACATTGAGGTTACAGGAGGACCAATAGTAGAAGTTTCAGTGCACAGAAAAGTTTTGAAAGTCTAACAGAGCATGAAATATAAGCCGGCCTGAGCAGGACATAATATTTCGCAATTGAGCTTAAAATGATTGACAAATGGAGGCTCTATGATAAAAGACCTGAAAGTTCCCAAGTTTCAAATCTCAGGCCAATCTCAATATTTGATGCTCTGAAATGGAAGCATTCTATCTCCCCTTTCCCGAGGTCTCCAGTGGTCAGTCTAAAGCCAAACACTTTTACACAGAACGGAAAATAGTTTGAACGTTTGTCCGTTCGACGGAAAAGAGCCAAATTGCATTTATTGAATACATTAAAATGTTTTGATTGCAAATTCTACAGTCGAGAAAATATGTGTTAGTATTTGAGGACTATGGTTTTTTGCTTAAAGTTATCAGTACATACAGTTCAGTACATACAAAAGTTGATGCCTTTTGATACTGCGACCAAGTATTGTTTTTAATAATAGGAAACCCTTAGAAAAAAGGAGAACAAAACGTTCATTTCAATTTCAGATTCAAGTTAATTTCTACTAGATTGTGCCTTTCCAAAATTAGAGTACAGCAAAACTCATACAACACCACCGTAGATAACATGCATTGTAGCAGATATTTTTATCATAATTGGAAGCTTGTACACGAAAAAACGAAGGAACTCTAATGTAAAGTAATCAAACACTCTGCCGTTAGGTTTATGCTTAGACGGCTTAATGAATACGAGCAACAAGTGAACATTTTCTCGGAATACACCTTTTTTGCCCCATCCTCTTCCTATGTGATACCCATAGTTCAGTTGGAGCATCAATAATTCAGAAACCTAGACTTCTTCTGTGGCATAATTCTAATCTGTGCTCCTAAGATTATGTCGAACCTTCGAAACTACTTAAGGCATAAGGTACCAGCCGAGGCCCCTTTGAAGAATAGAAAAGCCTAATAGCCAAAAATTATCCTCTCATCCAGCGCGGGACTGACGTTTTTAACTCAACTCCCCGGCGGAACGTCATTTTTAAACAGAAAAATAAATTGGTATATACAATATATATATATATATATATACATATATACTTTGAAGGTTCGGGTCTCCTTTGAGAGCCAGAAGCGACAAAGCATCCACAGTTGATGGCTTACAAGTTTTCTAAGAACAAAAAGCATTACTTTTCTTGTAGCCTAATGTGAAAGTTTGATTTGTAATAGGTTAAAACTACAGACTCCCACCGCGAGACCAAGCTTGCAGAAGTTAATGTTAATTGATTAACCTAATTAGGAATAAAGAAACGGGGACCGAGAAATTGAAGACTTCATTCCTAGGGCCGACAGGTTACGGTCGAAAGCAGGATCTGATAATCAGATTCAGAAAGTATGCTAATTAATTATTTAACTAGGATTTAATTACTTAATTACGAAACAGAAAAAAGAAGAAAAGAAATTCAGAGCATTTTCGAAGTAGATGATACTTAGCAACAGCTGTAGGATTATACTAAGAAGATTACGCAGATCAGGATTAAGATAAGGATTTACGGTGATTAACCGATTAAAATCAAGTATATATGCTACGAGGTTGAGAGGATTTTGTCGGAGCAAATTTCTAAAACAGAATTTGGGAATTTGAATCGAAAAAAGAATAAGAAAAAAGTGAGAACTAATTTTTTATTATGACTGTTGGCGCTACGCATCACGGTTTTGATGAAAACCAGAATGTTAAATTTAAAATTTGACTTTGGTTTATAAATAAGAGACAGTGTTGGATACCTTAGTTTCCATGAAGTGCGTTATTTTTTATTGATATCAACAAATCCTCTTACCGCACAAGATTCTTGCTGAGGGACTTTGAGTAGGGCCGAATGCTGAATCCAATTTTACCCGCATCCGCTCGACAGCCGCAGGCAAACGAATTTCCCATAACTCCGCCGCTGGCTACCCTAAAACAGCAAAAAACGGCAACATTTCAACATTTTCGAGACGGTAAAATTAAGCTGAAGAGATGCTGAAGCTTAGCTTTCCCTGCTGCAACCCATTAAGGGATGTACTCAAAAATGTTTTCTCGATAAACCGTATATGCGTTTTCTAAATGCGCTTTTAAAGCGTATTTTTCAGTTCGCCAAAGCGTATTTTTAGTTTTGAGTATCGCTTACAAATCTCTCTTTGAAATTTTCCTACAACAGCTGAAGAACTGTATCAAAGAAAAGCCCATATTCCCTTTAGCCGTATATATTAACAAACACGTATTTCGTGATTTCTGGCTCTTTAATCTCAAAGTTAAACTTAACACTGTGAATTCAGTATAAAGTCAGCCGAACCTTAAAGTAACCTGCCACAGGCTGAATTGTTGCAGCTAAAAGAAAATCATTCAGAAAACGTTAGTTTTTGAATAACAAAAGATCCACCGACAATCTAAAACATATTTTCAACAACTAAAACGTGTATACGTTTTCTAATGAAACGTATCAAATAAAACGTATATACGGATTGAATTTTGAGTACATCCCT
>JASAND010018172.1:0-19287 GCA_030248195.1 Trissonchulus latispiculum
GCTATATTAAAAGGAACACAAACCATGTCTGCATGTATAATGGAGTTTACTGTATTTTTAAGCAAACGGTGTAATGAAAGCCTGGCTGAGATATCGTCTGAACCTATGCAGCGTGTAAAAATCGCATCGCAGAAATTTCAAGTTGCGCTCTATAAAGCATTCGTTCCTCATACATTTTTTAACGTAACCCCAGAATTATTCTATTTGGAGTACAAATCTATGGATCAGGAAGCAAGGAAGATCGAGCTTACCAAAGGGTACTATAGGACAGCTAAGGAATTTTATAAGATGTTAAGTTCTAAACTGGAAGAAACGCAAGTCGTACTAAGTTTTAATGACAAAACCGCTCAGTTTACTATAGAGTGCCCAGAATCCTGCAGTATTCCTAAGCTGTCGACAAAGTTGGCTAAACTTCTCGGCTTAGAAACTGCATCTATTGAAGATACAGCTTCAGGGCGGATTGATGTTCGCTTTAGCACACGATACTTACTTGTCAAATGCTCCTTCCAGGAGAAGCAAATATGTAATGATACAGCAGACAATATACTGGCTATTATACCTGTGAATTCCGAAGAGTTTTATCAACCTATTTTCCCCGACTACTACAACGTAGCTTTTGACTTCAACAGCTTAGGTCATGTTTCTATTACTGACAGTGACGGCGACGTGCTTACGTTCGAGAGAGGCACAATCGCAGTTCAGCTGAAACTGCGTCCTTGCTGAAGAACAGATTATTTGAATTTATTAGTCTCTGTTTTTCAATTATCGCCATTATGGATAAGAAAATCACTCTTGGAATTGTCGCTGCTGTCACTTCTGTAACTTTTATCATAAGCATTACCTTATCGAATCATAACACTTGCTGCTACGAGTGGCTGAAGCCTAAGTTTGAAGAGCCTATTGATCCTCAAATTTGGTACCGCATTGACTTTGATCAACGGAACGTATCGACTGAAAACACTTTATACAGATTTGCGCTGGACATACTAAAATTTCCTTATCAGCTTTGTGGAGAAACCTTGCTTCAGCTAATCGCAGTGTGCGAAGATATAAGCCGAAAGCTAGACTTATTAGACAAAAGAATCGTTGGCAAGTGCTTAACAGGAGAAGTGGAACGAAGCTTTAGCACTGAACGGTTTACGCCCTTTATTTTCGCGAAAACGTTCCTAAGACTTGACATTGACAGCGTTGTTGACTACAATACAACGCTGTATTGCAATATACTTGTAATAGCCCAGAAATCCAACATTTAAGATTTCATTTCCCTGTCAAAAACCACTGATGGTTTATTATATGCGAAAAATAGCTGGATTTGTTAAGCCTGCTGTGATTCCCGTACTTTTTCCTGATAAAAAACGACCTAAGCCAAAAAAGAAGCCTGCAAAGAAACCGACAAAGAAGCGGACGAAGAAACCAACTAAGAAATCAAAGAAAACTCGGAAAACGCGATTCTAATGCCTCATGTCAGCGTTGGTGAGTCCTGCTCAGTGCAATCGTTTGCCTGGCAGGAAAAGCTCCCCATGCAGACGGATGTTACCAGTAATCAATTACGGGAGATATCTCTAGTCACTCCTTTACCGCGAACCGATCAAACAGCACTTGAATTTCGCCTGGAGAAGGTACCTGACCAGTGCCTAGAGTTATCATCAATGTTTCTAGCCGTTGAGGTGCAAGTGCTTAACAGCGACCTTACTAATCTGACCAGCACATCTAAAATATCCGTCTGCAATATGTTTGGCTATGCTCTATTTTCTGAAATTAAAGTTTTTATCAATGGTCAAAAGGTAACACCACACCAGGATATGTTTCCGTACCAGGCCTATACATTGGCAATGCTAAATTTTTCGACACCTACTAAAAAGTACTTGCTCAGCACCAGTGTCTTTGAAAAGGATACCAGCTACGCTATCGATAACTGGGACCCCACATTACCGGATATCGCGGTGAATAAAGGTCTGAAAAAGCGACTGGAATATATTTCAAAGTCCAAGAAACTATGCCTTGTAATGAGACTATTCCATGATATCTTCGGAAGCATCCGTTGTCTGCCTACGGACTGTACAGCCACCTTCAGGTTTCATCGCACGGATCCTAAGTTTCCCTTAATAGGCGATGCCTCAAAAACCTACGCAATAAAGATTCTGTCGGCGAAACTAATGGGAACCTTCTTTGAGCCTAGTCCTACTTCACTTTCTTTGCAGAATCGGCTACTGCAAAGCGGAACATTCCAGATTCCAGTGCTCAGACATATAATTAGAACTCAAACTATAGCTAAAGGCTCCAAGACCTTTCATTACGACGCACCCTTTCTAGGTCGAATTCCGAAAAAGATTTACGTGTTTATGGTTAAAAGCAGTGCCGTGACTTCGCCGGAAATCATAAGAAACCCCTTCAATCTGGTTCACATGCACACCTCCCGAATCCAAGTCTATAAAAACGACATTCCGCTATTTTCAACGGAAGGACTCAGCCTCAGCGAAACTTCTTATAATCTAGCATACTTTTTCTTCCTGCGCGGACTCAACTTCGCCAACGACGATCCTGGCATTAGCCTTGACGAATACACAAACGGCTTTTTTATAATGCCCTGTGACCTAACCCGAGACCTTAGCAGCAACTGCGACTACTTATCGCCTCCAGAAGAAGGCAAAATCAGCATAAAGCTATGGTTTGACAAGGAAACGTCCGAAAACGTGGTAGTGTTCTGCATCGCAGAGTACGACACTGCCATCACCTTAAATAGTGATAGGAATCCCAGCGTCGAGGAACTGTAGGTCGCGCGCGCACCCCCTCGCCGCGCGCAGCGTTGACGAAGCTTCGCTTCGTCAACGCATGCGCGCAAGGCCCTAACTTAAGTCTAGACACATTATTTATATTTGTGGCTGTTTATAGTTGTTATCATAATGCATGTAATAGAGTACCCTTTGCAGATACTTATGCCGTCACGCATAGCCGTGATTGGCAGTTCAGGTAGCGGTAAGACTTACCTTATCTATCGAATGTTGGTGAATAGTGATACAGTATTTGACAGTCCAATTTCACGGATCGTGTTTATGTACGAAACTGAGCAGCCTCTGTACACTAAAATACAAGAAGAAGTACTAAATGTCACATTTATCAAGGGCCTCGATGGCGAATTTATTGCAAACAAAGACAACTGGACGGGAAATTCTGTTTTAATAATTGATGACTTGCAGCTAGCAAGCAGCGCAAACGAGACCATATATAAGTTGCTAACAGTTTATAGTCACCACTATAACATTACCGTGCTTATGCTGTGGCAGTCGCCGTTCTTGGAAAGTCGATACGGTCCTTCAATCTCCAGGCAGTTTAATCACTTGCTTTTGTTGACGTCACGACGGGATCTTCGAGCTATAAGTACGTTGGGATCACAAATAATGCCAGGAAAAGCTAAAACATTTATGCAAATGTACCAACAAGCAATTAGTGAGAAACCGTATAATTATTTATGGATAGACGTTAATCCCCAAACTCCAAGAGAGCTGCAATTTCGCGGCAGTTTACCGTTCGAAGACAAACAGATTGTGTATTTACCTTAACTGTATGCAGACTATGTGTTTTGTATAAAATGTAATGTTTTCTAAATAAAATCTTAAATGTCTTTGTGTGTTCAAGAAAATATAACCTGTCTGCAGCTAATAGCTGCATCTAAGCAAGAGCGCAGAATTAAGGAAATAATTGCTGAAGGGCCAGACTCTTTCTTTGATTGCGTCACAGAAATAGCTTGGAACTTGCTCTACTCAGATATAATCCCATTAAAACCCACCCAGCTAAAGAAGCTAAAGACTTATAGACTATTAATTAAACAGTTGGCATCTCTGGCAGTCAGCACTCGTAAAAAGCAGGCTATCCTGCTTAAACAGCCCCGACTGCTTCAGTACATGGTTCGACTGGTATTGCCTGTGCTGCAATGAACCGATACGCCCTTGTAAACGAGTCACTGCTACCCGGAATACAGTCAGAATTTGTTGACGGTATTTTAAAGATTTTAAATTCGGATAAGTCAGAAACCGAAAAGAAAAAAGAAATAGTAGCACTTTGTCAATCTGAAGAAACTTTGGACTGGGTTCTTGACTATATACCCAAAGTCGGCAAATCCAAAGCCAAGTTATTACTGAAATCCATTCAAGGGAAAGTAAAAGTTGCCGAAAACGGTAACTTGGTTATTACTGGAGACGAAGAAAAAGAACTTTCAAATTTTGTTGATCTGATTAAATATGTAGTGACTCCGGAAAGTTTAAAGCAAGGTCGACCGCTTAGACTTCATGATTTTATGCAATTCCTCAGCGAAGAAAATATTCCAGTTTCCGCATACGGTGCAGGCAAACAAGAAACGAAAGAAGTCAGAAACACAAACGATAAATGGAAGCGTTTATTTGATTAGTAGATTCCACAAGGAAACATGTCCACATAATATTTACAAGATAAACCATGAGCACAACATCCTATTAGCAGAGGCCAGTGCAAGCAATCAATAGCACAACAGCTTGGATCTGTCTTTGTACAAGAATTTTTTCCGTGATAGCAACAATACAAGAAACTGTTATCATACAACAATTCAATGTGCGGAAGCAATTCTGGATTGTAACAAGAACAATTACAGCAAAAGCGTTTATATTTAGCAGCCTGGCATTTAATATCATGTTTTGTGTGGTATCCATTACAAGTTGCACATAATGTATGCGTTTTCATGTGTGCCGATATATTATGGTTACTTTGAACCACATGCTGACGAGGAGGTTTTGCTAGCAAGCAACCCATACACATGTATTTGTCCCTCCCAATATCCATTTCAGAGACGCTGTCAATTTTATTCTGTTGAGACTCGGCATCTTTTGATTGAAGAATCTTTTCTTCTTCAAGCTTTTCATTCAGAAATTGGTACTTGGAATGGTGGTACTTGAAATATCGAACCATAAGTGCTTTGAGATTTCGAAACTCGTCGCTATCAAGAGGCTTGTCTTGTGAACATTTAACCCATGTAATCAACCCTTCCGTAGACGTAAACGTATCATTTACAGCACACTGTAGCAAATCCATCTACAACAATACATTTTGTCCATTACGCTTTAAAAAGTCATGGTAAGTTTCATAGCATTCTTTAAAGTAAGCAGATTTTCTAATGTTTGTAAATTTGATTCTTCGGTTGATGCGAAGACAAGATCGGATGAATTTCCGCATGGCAAAAGAAATGTGAAGAGGAAACTTTTCCTCCCCACAGAAAAGACGGCCAACCACCAGAACATACAGCAGCTGGCCGAGCTGGTAAGAGACCAGCTTCCCTGCAGGCAAAGTTAAATCGTTTATATATTCCGGTGGAGTAAATGCCACCGAAGAATTCCCCTTTGGAATATCCTCCAGTTCCGACCTTTTCTCCACCTTAACCATGTCGTTAAATCGAAAATGACGCGGTATCTTGGACTTCGGATCAAACATGATTTGATCCGGGGTAATGTCCCTTAGAACAATCTTGTAATTTTTGAATAGACTTTCATAGGTAAGATACAGTTGAGCAAAAATTATTTTTGCGTCGGTTTCGGACAGGGGCCCATGATCGAGAACGTACTTTCCCAAAGAAACTTCGTCGGGGGAAGCCCTGTCGTATACCAGCAGCACATGTGCCCTTGAATCCCCTTGCACCGCATCCTTACTGAACGCTATAAACTCAGGAATTAACACCCCCGGTTCATTCTCAAGTTCAGCTAGATTATCTACTTCCTGGGGTATGGGGGTCCGGTTCGAAAGTGTCCGGCTGATTGGACACCTGGTTAGAGGGACCATCCTGACACACGACCTGACCTCATCCCACAGTCCGTTCTTGTGAACGAATCTTACGGCCGTAGTCACGTATTCCCCTCTCCTGTCACGTTTTTGATATTCGGCAGGTTTGAACACAACCTTATTGATGTGACCGTCCAAGATTTTATAAGTCATCTAGAAAAAAGCTATATTTATTGTCTACACTATATAATATATAAAACAATCCACAAAGCTATTTTTCAAAATATTTCAATTAAATGTTCAATTCTTTTAAAGTTTAGTTTTCGCAGAACTGCTCCATCTGCAATGCTCGGTGGAGGGAGCAATACCGCGCTACCCCCCTCACACAGTATGAGTGGTCATCGCACCGGATGAAGGGATGGGTATCTGGCAGCTTGTTGAATGGTGGCATCCCCATTTCCTCCCCTGTCACCACCGGAATTTCCAAACCGTAACGCTCCAAGATGCCTCTGATGAACTTAGCCTGGGCTGAACCCTTGGTCACAACCTGGGCAACGCCAGACTGATATAGTACATCGACAACAAAGGCTCCCCATTCATCTGCTGTTGGTACGGCAACAGCCGTGGTCCACGCAGCCCCGCTTCTCTCCAGAGCCCAATTGACTGCCCTCCGCTGTTTAGGGCTGAGGTCATAGGATGGACAAGGAGCCCTAATCACCGAGTTATAATGGCATCCTGGGACTTTTACAGCTCCCTCTAGAGGGACAGAGGTGGAATCAGGTACTCCAACCATGTTCATAGAAATGTATCCTGTTTTCATTTCTGCAAAACATAAGTTCAGTTTGATAGAATGTCTGACTCTATATAAAAAGATATTCATAGAAGCTATTGGCATATTAACTGTACGTACTCAATCATAAGGTATTTGAAATTGCAAGTAAATTGCTAATGTCATTGTTTGTCATTAAGTTTTTAACTTTTCAAAAATAATGCCTTGAAGACATTGAAACCTGACAGTGGTTTTCACCTAATTCAAGTACTATCTGAGATTTTATTTGCATTTGTAATATTAACATCCAGCATTAAGCTCCGATATTTTGGTATTTCGTCTTTAAGAAGCAAAGAATTCCATGAATGCAAACTGTCACATCATCTTAGGTACTTTAACTATTGTTCAGTGTACAACAACTTCCAACAGTGTTAATTTATGGTTTTCCAAATTTTAGTTAAGTGAGATGTTAAAACCATTCTGTTGTGTAAACACATCTTTTTTGCTCCAATTTTTTACTGAAAAATTGAATGTCAGTGTAAAACAACATATTACACAGTGAACCTTGAAATTGCATTTTCTAAGCCATGAAAAACGGTCCAGCATTAATAAATTTACGAACATCGACAAATTAACTGTGGGTTTCACGGACATTTAGTTATCTCCAACATAATTAGGAAATGTATAGACAATTAAGACATCTTTTTGCTCTAGTTTTTTACTGAGGCATGTGAAGTTAGTGAAAAACTATAAATCACACAGTGAACCTTGAACTTTTATTTTGCTAAGGCAGTAAAAACAGTACTACCATTAATAAATAATTCGTAAACTAAACTGCGAATTTCACGGATACTTTGTTATCGCTAACCTAATTGGGAAAAAACCATTGACATTGTCCTAATTTAAAAAATATATAAAAATGAGGAAATTTTCTCTTGTTTAAGTCACTTTTTCTTGGTTTATCAGCAAGATGTCATCCACTACCATCGACCACATCGCTGATCAACTGCGTGTGAAGGCCGAACAGTAAGGTTTTAACTTTTTATAATTCCATTTAAGTTAAAGTCAACTTTGCATAATGGTCTCTTAGTATATGTTTCGCAGAGCAAGAAATCTTACTAGGGAGATGAAACGTAAGCTCACACATTATTAGTCACAAAACTTGACAGAATCACTTGGCGTCAGCAGACTGAATTTTGTTGTTGATACCAGAGCCTTTGATTCTTTTTGAAAAAACTAAACATTTTCTGATTGAAGTGATTTTCATGGTAGCTTTCGTATTCACTGTCATGAAACAGTTTTTCTAATGCAAACATGTGTTTAAAAGTCCACCGTGAGCCAATCAAGGTCTGCTCACGAAAAAAGTATGTATTGAAATCGCCTTTCTACCTTGATTGGCTTGCTTGTCGTAAATATTATCATAAGTAAGGGTATTAATTTGATGTAACTTATATTTGTTAGTGTTATAACCTACATAACCTTAAACAACGCATTCCCAGTGTTTCAAGATCTGAGGATTCAAGTCTGAGTATCTAGACACAGTCTGATTCAAAACTCTAATATTTCGCTTTGCTATTGAAATCATGTGGATGTACTGTGTGCAACAATGAGCAAAATCGGTGACTATTTGGACCTCAGGAAGTTCAAACGTTTTGAATATTCTCAGATTTGCATTGATGTCTAATTTAGACACGTAACCTGAATGCTGATTAAATGTTTGAAGTCTCATAAAATGTACTCGCAGCTTGGTAGATTTTATCAACATTTGAAGTTTACAACATTGCTTTACGTTTAATGCTGGAACAAATTGGAAAAAACTTGCATGGCTCTGAAATCTTGAAATTATCGAGTTTGTCAATTTTCGACCATCTCCGATTTTTCTCATTTTCACATTTGTACTTCTTAAAGGTCCACAAAACGAAAAAGTTAGAAAAAATAGCGGTGACCAAAGCTTTGAGCGCTGTGCTAGAGCAAATAACTTGGCACACTGTTAATCTGTAATGTAACGTGTTAATATCTATGTGAGGTGTTTTTCCGTTACTTCAGCGTTTTTCGAGAAATTTTCAAAGTTGGCTGGAGTCACTTTTGCACAATTCTGACTTACAAAAATGTCACCAAATATTTCGTCATTGCCTGTACTAACCATTCGGTTTCACTTATCAATATTAAGGGGAGGGCTACGAACGGGTTGGCACAACATCGTCGTAGAGCCCTACTTTTCCCCCAACGTTAGCCAACATATCAAATTAAAAAGTTTAGGGTGGGCAACAATATATCTCATATACACGATTTTTGGCAGGACGCCAAAGTACAAATTTTAGTTCGAAAAATGGGATTTTTCAAAAAGGTTTTTTCAGCTCTGGTGGATTAACGGTTTGACCAATTCTGAAACTTTCAGCCATAAATGTTAACTGTTACTAGTGCTAAATATTAAAAGTTTTCCGGCTTGCGAGCGTTGCTTCCTTCTTCAGCTATAACAGCTCAAAGTTTGAAATTTGGCAAAAAGTTGCAATGTGACCGTGCGCCGTTTTCGATCTAATAAAATTGACAGCCCCTAGCCTACCCCAGCTTTTTACCAAAAATTAGGCTCTAATAGGGGTAAACTGTCTGTGAGTTTCGACGATTTTTGTTTTCTGGTTTGTGTGCTAGCAAACTTTTTGTTAAGAAATAACCCTTATTTTTAGGTCTGAAAAGCTAGCTAAGCGCAGTAAAAATGGGTCGAAAAATTTTTTGTCTCCGATTTCGCCGAAAAGGTGCTTATAGGGGTTATTTGACCTGCTGAATCCGAATATGAAATCCGTTTTTTGATATGACGCTTCCTTCGTTCTGTATGCGCTTACAACTGTCTTAGAGCTTTTTGGAGCGATCGCCATCCATACTTTGAGAAATCAATCTAGCATTTCTAAACATTGGAGTGAGGTTTAGTGACATAGCTTTCGGCACATATTGGTACACTCACTGGCCTGTAATGTGCAAAGTTTCAGCCGATTCTGCCACAGTACTTTGGAGTAATTGGCTCACATCTTCGAAACGGCACCAAATAACAGCGACAATATCGATAATAAATCCAGCACTGCGAACGCAGAGATTAACGAAATCACGTCATTTTTACAAAAGTTAAGGCAGATACTTGGAGCATTAATTGCAGCAAAGTTTGGCTCATTTGGTAAACCACAGCTCATTGGAAGTTAGTTAACCTCCACCCCTATAGATCTACAACACCCAATTTTTCGCACTTTGATCGTATCAAACAGAAAAGTAGGCAATGGTCTAGAGATTATTTTACACGATATCAAAGCACTATATGTCAGAACTAATTCCTGAAAATTTTGGTACCGTGCCTTGCACATAGCGAACAGGGCGAGGCCAAGTTTGTGTACGTCTCATCAATAAATAAGACCGATAAAACCAACTTCTGATGGCTCCACAGGACGCTACGCTGTATGGAATTCTTTCAAACTTTAAACTATTTTACACTCAACCTAATACTATTATGTGGCAAAAGACTAGCTAGCTTTTCCAACATCGAAGTTTTAGTGAAATTTGTAGCCCCCCCTTAACACAGTACTCAAATAGGGGTCCGACCTGCATACGCAATATCCTTGCTACTTAGGTCTGCTTTTGGTCACCGCGTTGACGTTTTGCCTCAAAATGTCATTTTCTTAAATTTCTGGATAATATGGTACATAAGTGCGGTGAAAGCCGAGAAATTCTAACCAAATTCGGTGTGCCAATTTGCACATATGAAAGGGAGATGTGATCTAAGTTTCACTGCAATTGCTGGTGCTTAACTGTGTACTGGCTCAGTGCGATAACAAGGCATATAGTCAATAATGGCCGTTTCAACTTTTCAAAATATAGTCAAATTTTACATCAAATTGAAGCTCTTGATGCCCTAAACAGTCTATCTTGTTACTCCAAGTCTCTACAACTCAGTATAAAATTAGAGCTAGTTAAAGTTTGAAGTAAATAAACAGTCGGAATGAGTTTGACCAGATCGTTCAAATGCCGTTGCTCGCTCCTTGCTTGGCTTGTCATTGTAATTTATACAATAAAAAATACCTACCGGTAGAGAGTTTAAACTGATGCATATGCAATGTTATAGTCTTTTGTTATTCAATGTATATTTGACTTAGAAGCCGTCAGCGAGGCATACTGGCGTAGAACTAGCAATTTTATAAAACTCAATAATCCGTTTCGTATACTAGAATTGTATTTATTGAAATTGATGTTTCCCATTTCAACACAGTCTATAAATCCAGTGTTTCTACACAAGACTTCAGAGCCTTTCCATATTAAAATGTAAAAGTATAATTTCCGCATACTATAAAGAGTCATGCTGATTTGTCATTTTGGTGGGCGAAACAAAAACTAGATGATGTTCTAAGATTTGTAGTTTTCACAGCAGGACAGGTTTTCATATTAAACAGAAGCTGGAATTTAATAGTATTTAATAGTATGTTTTGTTTAAAAACTGGAATATACCGTATAAAAAGTAACTTGTGGTTTAATAATTTACTGTAAAAACTTTTTATATCTATCCATACAACTTCTTCCTTAATTTTGGAGTATAAAGTTGAAACCTCAAACATTTCGGGTAATAAGATACAGAATTAAGATTACAATATAGTGCAAAATTGCGTACACCTTCCTTTCGAAAGAAAAGCAATGTAATTGCCACAAATTGCCGCAAGTTGCCACGAAATAATTTGATATGGTAAAGTTGGTTAAATGATTTGCTGCAATATTGCCTTATTTTAGCAAAACAGCCGAGAAAGAACCAATAAAGAAGTATGTCGTCATGGAAATGGACACCTCCGAAAAGCGCAAGCAGAGTTGTTATCAAGCTGGAGCAAAAGCTATGCTCGAAAGCATAGAATCAAAGATAACCGCTATGATTGCTGAGGAGTCCAGGAAGCTCGACTCGCAATATGCAGGCCCTAATGTCCAGTCAAAGAGCGAGCCAGCTGAAGACAATTTCACTTCAGCTCTCCCACCTGGATCAGAAACCCACGAGACAGCTGGAAACAGCTATGCTTCAGCTGTTCCCCCTGAACCAGAAAGCCAGGAGACAGCTGAAGACATTTATGCTTCAGCTGTTCCCCCTGGATCAGAGCTCAAAATGAAGTGGAAACCTGAAGAATACCAAGAAATGCTGCGAAAACCATGTTACAAGTTCATAGCATGCTATGGGAAAGGCAGCACAGTTGGCCGCCAATCTCATCGCATGCTACGAACTTGTCCACATTTTCGTAGCCTTTCTTGGTATGATCAACAGTACATTTTTGAATCTTGGATGAACGGATTCACTTTGGACGTTAAGCATTGACGTATACATGCTGCTATATATATATATATATATATATATATATATATATATATATACCTATTGCATACTTGGCTGTATATGGACTCTTGGCTGTATGTTTCTGTACTGCTGTACTGCTTGCTGCATATCCTTATAAATAGAAAACCAAATTTCTGTGTAGACTTAAGTTTAGGGAAATAAGCTTAGTCTTACTGTTTCTTAGATATAACCGATTTATGGATGAAACTGCTCAGTTGTAGGAGGGCGAGATACGTGGCAGAAAATTAACAGCAACAAAATAATTAACTGGAATTTTTTACTTACCTTCACAAAATCTGATCTTGATATCAAATTCAAGATACGAAGCAAACGGAAGGAATTCTTCAATTAGTAAAAGTATCAGTTCGAACGAACAATAGTGAAAAGAGTTGATTCTGAACGACCAAGTGCTTTGAAACTCTTTATATACCCAGTTTCGCCTTTTTACTGTCAAAATAATTATGACAAAAATCCATCAACATGTTAACATTATTTCATGGTAATATGCACTACTGATCTAGCAATAAATTTTACGCTTAGCGGATAAATGAGGTCAATTTATTATAAAATCTCGATTAACCAAGGCTCAAATAACTTGAAGTTTTCAGGCAAGAGCAGTCATGGTTATCATCACTTATCTTCGCTGCATACCCAGAGATAACTCTAACACGTATGAGTGCTCAAGTAATTAACAAAAAGCATCTTTAGCGAACCAGAAATAGTTCCGGTGGGTAATCAAGCCTAGCATCACATAGCATCACTTCATGGTTTGGGTCAGATATGGTAAGCATGAATAGTTAAGTGATTACAAAAGAAAACTTAGCGAAGGCACGAAACCAGAAACAATTCGAATGAGTACTCAAGCCTACAGCAGCACCTGCGTCATTGCATGGTTTGGGTCAGGTTCGGCACACATGAGCAATTAAGTGATTAACAAAGTATTCTTAATGAGGGTACGGTTCCAGAAATATTTCAAATCAGTAATCAAGCTCGTCACCACTTTACGTCAATGCATGCTTGGGGTCGTCAACGGCATGAATGAGCAACCAACCAATCAGAAAACTTTCCCAAATAAATGAAATTTAAGAAACTATTTTACTTAGTGGTCATGTAATTAGGTGTTATCTCATGCTTCAAATGAGTAACAGGAAATCATTCCACCATATCGTTTACTATAAAAGGAAATGTAGTTAATAGAAACACCTTTCATTTCATTCCGGGATAATTTCAATACTCCTTGTTCCTTTGTTTAAGGTAGTACACTTTCTCATATAAACACTTGGAATCCTGTAACTAACATGGTATGTAACTTTTATAGTGATAGATCTGTTCCTTATTTAAGGTAGCACTTCCTCATATGAACAATAGCAATAATGTGTCAGAACACATAAGCAATTAGATTAATGCAACTAAGATAGTATGGCACGTCTATATGAGCACTAAACGTAAATAATTTGTCCATGACTTGAAATAGGGTTTTAGCGCCATACAGACGTGCTATACTACTATCCACGTTCGATGCGTATCCACGATTCCATTTCAAATTCTACGATTCTATTACAAAATGTGCGATTAATCAGAAAATAGTAAAGTGGCAGATATCAAAAAGAAACAAACAGTGTCGCGTATGGTGCAGTGGTGTATGCGTGGTATGACAGCAAACTCATGGAGGGGAAGGAGTTTCATTGGTCCGGTTGCAAACTAACCGTAGATCCGGGGAATTGGAGGCCTTTCATTGAAGCTGTCAGACCAGGCAAAAACGCGCAACTGAAACAGAAACAGTTAGAACAGAAACATTGGCAGACAATAGCTGAACCTCGCCATGCAATGTGCTCAAGTGTGTATTCATTCTAGCCTGTCTTCTCCTGCAACTTTTACCAAAGTGAGCAATCAGCATTTTCGAAAATGGGCGTGAAAACTTCTCTTTTCCATGAACAATTCCAAACAAATCTCGTATTTACATTCTGAACTTCAAACGAGTACCTTCAGCTATTGCTTAACAGAAGCCTAAAATTGGTGGGAAGACAAATTGGCAGGCATGAGTGGGTGCGCGCGTTGCAATGCATTCAACAGAAAAGAAATAAGGGGGGCAGCTGACGGTCAAAAGACATTCGACCGGAAGCGCCCCAGCTTGGGTGCTCGTACAAAACCAAAACAAATTTATCGCCACAAAGACGATTGGGACAACGAAAAACGGAGGGAAGAGGGGGAAGAAGCGCATGCACAGCTTCTCGCAGGCGGACCTTAGCAGAGAATTTTTCAAACTGAGCAGGGAATTTTTCAAACTGAAGAGTGAGGGGAGCGGGGAGAAACTGAAAGGAAACACAATAATAAGACAGCTTAAACTTCCAGAAACACATCAAACACAAAACAGTACTCAGTGGAATTACCTCCGGCCCCAGGATGGAAATGGGCCGCCGAGGAACAAAGACTTTCGTGGCAGTATGGGAGGTGTAGAGTGTAGACCCAATCCTTATAGTGGGATTTCCGCAGCTCAGGAGGCAGGTCATATCTCTCCCGCTCCGGTCCTTAGGAGGGGCGTCCATGGTTTCTCCGGCGGTGACAGGCGGAGAGTAGTAGCACTGTAGGATGGCTGCACAGGTTGCGGGGGAAGGGAAGGAGTGGTCACACAGATCGCTGAATCTGTGGACATGGCATCGTCACTGTCCGGATCAATTTTGATGACATCAGAGGACACATCGCTAAATTCAAATTGGTTGTCGTACTGATCCATCCACAGATAGAAGTAGTTGTTGAGCTGAGGGTGGGACATAGTTCTAAAACAGGCACATCACATTATAAAACAACTCGAATTGCAGATAGAAATGGTACATTTCTAAACTGGTCAATGGTACAGGACACAACAGAAGAAATAAACCAAACGAAACCCTTCCTTCACCGAATAAATAAGGTAGGTCAAACGCTAAATCAAACACCAGGAAAACCTAGGATATTATGGTAATAATCGGTGCCATCCCCTACCATACGCACGCGGAAATCATAAAGGTCAGACGGTAAGCATTCGGACAATTGGACCATAACGCTACGCAAGGCTCGAACAGTATCGTTTGACAAATATTTAAATTCCTGGCCTAAGGGCCATCCTCTTAACTGTTGCAGTAAGATTACATACGCAGACTGACAATTATTAAGGTTAGGACAACGACACATACCACCACCATACAACGACACAGACGAACTACAATATAGTTTAACGGGCAATCGGGACTTACGAACTTCATCACACTTACTGGATACATTATCACCGGTACTCCGTAGTAGCTTAGACCAAATCTCCAAGAACAGACGGTACAGATGAATGTGGCAACCTGTGCGACTTGTGGGCTAGTTAAGTGTATTCTCTTATTTGCTTCAAACATGTCATAGCTATCCGGATCAGTGAAAATATCAACAGTGCCTCGCAACATGCGCAAAACATCAGGCATACTATCTGGATCCCTATATGAACCTCGCATCTGGACAGAACAGCGGCGGTGGTGCAGGCGGAGTATTATCCGCAGGATTACGTTCGGACTCTGACACGCAACGAATGGGTGCTCTGGGTGCCATAGTAACTCACTAGTCGAATCTAAAGTTAAAATTATTCATACTCTAGTGTAAAATTTAATCGCTTAGAAACATGCAGACAGTATTCATTTTCTATCGATATTCTCTGTATTCCATACCTAACTTAACGAATAGCTAGCGATTTTCACGACTACAGAACCAACACTTACACAGTAATTTGAAAGACTACGTAGTACATGCATTAACGATTGACAAAACACAGAGATAACAACAACAAAAAGTTTAAACGGTGTTTATGATATTTTTTAGGATTTTCTATACTTTGTGTTGCTTTTTATAGGAAGTTGTATGCTTTTCATATAATAGCCTTCTTATGTACAACTAAAATCACAGAATAAATAATTTCACTAGCATCTCTTTATACAATTATCCTTACATACTTTATTTTCTTTATCGTTAGTTATATTTTTGGTTATTTTGCGACGGATTTTGTAGCATATTTTTGTTAAGGTTATTACCTTGGATTTTATGCAGCACCTGTTCAGAAGCTATTTAAGCTGCGACCGGGGCCTCTACGGGCATCATGGCCCGTTGACCTAAACTTCTACGAATTTTGGCCGATACCGTCGGTACTGATGTTAAGGCCGAGGTACGATGCCCAACATGGAGCAAAACGGCTACAATTCAATTTCATATCGAGATCAACGACACAGATGTTATGATCGTGACCTACTACACGTATTAATAGAATCGCAATAATGAAGTTAGGCCCTACATAGTTACAACAATATAATACTGTACAGACATAGAGTGTTTAGCACAGAGTGGAACATTGCACAGAGACCTGAGCTGGAAATATTAGCTAATATGACTGTACATGATTACTTTACAATTGCACAATTATTCAGCTCATTTACAAGATACTGTCACAGATTAAGTTTAGCGTCCAAGACTATTTCTCAGACGGGCGTGAGTCCAGAATGTGCTCAGCAGAACCATTGGATCGGTGCGAACGGATTTCTGAAAGTTGGATTCGCACCTGAAAACAGTAAACTATTCGAGAATAATCGCCCAGCGTCTACTATGGATTTGCTAGGTTTGCTCTGTTTCGGTTCAGCTGACTTGTCGGTATTTTCGGCTAGGGATGATTGATTGGAGGATATGGTAACCAATTCCTTAACACGAACTTTGGGGTGTTTGTGGTGGGCCACTCACCGTGAGGTGGTTCCCGAACTGACATTACAATCATGAAATGGTTACTATTCAAATTATAAATATAGAGTGAATTTCGTTCAACATTAAAATTTCTACCCAAAAATACTGTAGGCTGGACGGCTTGTCACACCCATTTGTCGCATATTGTTGATTGATGGTTCAAATAAGGATGAAATTTCATGAAACTTTCCAAATAAGTTCTTTTAGTATTCTAACACCCTCCGCGCAATCCCGCTTCAAAACTTCGACGTCTCCGTTCAGGATGGTTTTTGTCGATTTTTGACAGTTAGGCCTTACAGCTATGATTATATTTTTTCGAAAGATCTTGTTGAGCTCTACATTTTTGCTTTTTGAAGTACCTTTCTAGCTTTTCGCTATCGTGGGATATAGTCAATTTTTCTATTTTGGCGTTGAAAACTTGTCATTTCTGCAGAAATCAAATAATCAACCATTTCCTGCGTTACGTAAGCCGTAAAATTAAACTACGGGTGTCAATTTGAAGGTCTCGTCGAGACCGATAATTAATGACATTATAATCTTCTAACTGCTATCCCGTACGCTGCTATCATAGAAAGTGTATATTTTGCAAAAACATGACCAAATTTTGCCAGCGATTGTGGAGCATTTACTATGAAAGCTAGATGGTTGCCACTTACTGGACGCGTTTTACACTAAAATACCCAGGGACCCTTTTTTAGTTGTCCCGATTGCTGCTTTCTAGCTAAAGTGGTCGCTAGCCAAAGTTGGGAAAAGTAGGCAAAATCCAGGTTGCTAAATACATTTTAGCTAATTTCTTTATAACGAAGAGCGGTTTCATAATAACTAAAAAGGGTCCCCAGCTATTTGATAGTGGAATCGAATGGTGTGGCCGATGCCTCACGAAAAAAATTACTTTACTCTGCAAAAAATCTGGAAAATTAAATTACGTCGAAAATGCAGTAAAATAATTTCCAAGAACTCAAGTTAGTTTCGTTGTATTCATTAGAAAGAGCAAATGTTAAGCTGCATTTTGATATAAAAATGGCTTCTTAACTCCAAGTAATGGTTGCGTAATAATGGTTCAAAGTTGATGTCACCAAAGGGAATCACCACCTTAAATGGATTAGTAGCTACATCTGAGAAACTTACATGAGATGACTCAGTGGTCTGCCCCTCATCAGAATCGTCATCGTCGAGAGAGGGCTGCTGAGTGAATCGAACAATACGTTCCTGCATACGTCGCTTAGTACCTAGGTTC
The DNA here is from genome assembly GCA_030248195.1 of Trissonchulus latispiculum. NCBI lineage: Eukaryota > Metazoa > Nematoda > Enoplea > Enoplida > Ironidae > Trissonchulus > Trissonchulus latispiculum. The sequence continues at coordinate 17,839 of JASAND010018172.1, forward strand.
AATTCAACAGTTGGTGAGGGGCAAGTATCTTGGCTGTCTTCAGCGAGCAAATGAGTGGCAGCTTCCGAGTCTCTAGTGTTATAGTCCGACATTGAGGAAGCATACGACGTGTCCCTAAAAAGTGGGGTGTTAGCAGCTTTCGCATGACACCTATTGGCAGTTCGGCGTCCTTTATCATACTACATAAACTTACCAGCCAACTTAAAGGGCGTTTTCTCATTACCTACAGTGAGTGTTCCTAATTCAACGGCAAGTTCCTCTTCGTCATCGTTAAATAGTGGTTTATTTAGACGGTGCCCATTTATGGGAGCTGATATCGCAGGTGCCCCAGGCGGTGGGTGATTGTTACTTTTGTTAGGGGCTCTTTCCATAAATTTTCGACCACAAGGGGTAATCAATAAAAAAATCAATATACAAATAATTATGATAATAAAAACGACTGTAAGGCCATGGTTTAATTGAAGTGGTATGAAAGGTAGATGTACGTACTCTCTCATCTGATTCTGAATCAGGTTCCGAGCTTGCTCGTTTTCGTACTCGGCGGTAGACAACTCAGTGAAGTGTAACGGTATCCTTCCTAAAGGAGCTGGTATAATGGTTTCCCTCAATTCAGCCATAGTCACAGTGGTCCTAGCTATACCTAAAGTACTAGTCAGTATGGTGTCTCCCTATGATCAAGTGCAAATATCGCCCATGTTCGAACCAGAGTGTGCCGGTGTCGGGCACAGCTACACGTTCTCCTTCGGCTACATGATTTAGAGACGGAGATCAGACACTATGACTTCCATATAGTTAGTTCTGATCAAAACCCCTGCAGGCGTGGTACGATATTCAGTAGAGTTGTTTAATACCTTCACTTTGACATTTTCGCGACATTTTGTAAATTCCTTTTCAACAGTATCTTCGGAAAAGGAAATAAGAATTTGCAAACACTTTGCGCGCAGACTAGTTACTATCGCATTAGGTAGTGATGTTTCAGTCACTGAAACTGAAACTGAAACTAGGTTTCAGTCTCTACATGTTTCAGTTTCAGTCACGAAACTGAAACTGAAACTGAAAGTATTTGGGAAAGTGGACTGAAACTGAAACTGAAACTGAAAAAGATTTAAGCTGTCCGACTGAAACTGAAACTGAAACTGAAACTATATTCGAAACTGAACTGAAACTGGAACTCGAAACTCAGTCTATCCCAATTCTAGGACTGAAACTGAAACTGAAACCGAAACTGGTATGGTCCGAAACTATTTCAATCCCAGCGGAACCCGGAAGCTTTTGTTGCACGCTGGAACTGAAACATGTGTTTCAGTTCGTGCTGAGACTGAAACTAGTTTCGGTCTCTGCACGTAAGAAACGTCAATTCAGTCTCATGCGTTAGCTTATGTTCCTTGAAAAGGCTATTGCATAGTTTTCCCGTAACAGTTTTTCTTGCGAAAGATTGAATGTATGCGT
>JASAND010018173.1:0-23917 GCA_030248195.1 Trissonchulus latispiculum
GGCATCTTTTGCAGGGAGGAGGGTGACCTCGATAATTACGGCGTTGAGGAGGACCAAGGGACAGGGCCATGAGATTGGGGACCGGCGGCGAATCCCTCTTCTGATCAAGAGTAGGGTGAGAGCGTTTGGTAGTAGCCGCAGGCGTCGGACGCGGCTTCTGGTAAGGCCTGTTGCGCCACTGCCGATTCTCATAACGGCGGGGGAATAGCTTCTCCGTTTGGAGGGCTGGGGATCAGAGGGTACACCACGGGGTGCACTGCGGGGGGAAGAGGAACTGGAGGAAGGGGGTGACGGGTGCCGCGGTCGGAAAATAGGACTGTCCTTATGCGGCCTCTTTTCCCGATAGGAAGAGTAATTCTGCCGCTTCACATCAGGCACCATAAGGGCCTCGCGAACCCGCGGATAATTCTTGGGGCAAAGGACGTAGGTCTGCCCATTGGGAATAGCAATGGGGTCTTGGGGGCGGAAATGTGTTCCGTCGGTGCGGAACGTATAGCAGCCCCAGGTCAGGGCTGCCCAGCCGGGGTGATCCTTCATGATCTTTGTAGGATCATCAGCATCAGGAACGTACACGAGCGTGGGCAATGCTCGCACCATAGGGAAGGGCTCCTGATAGGAAGCAGGTGAGGTCTGGGACAAGACCTCGGAAATCTTGTTGGCTTCTGCCTGGTAGACAGCTCCAACATCCAACTCTTCCTTGACCTCCCGTACGATGCTGATTTCTGGGATGACGAAAATCTTCGTCAAAATGGGAGATCGGATCGCCGTGACCACACGAAGACATCTTGCGGGGGTGGCCAGATGAATCGGAATGAGCAGTGGATCATTACATCCACTCATCTCCTTAATGACATCCACAATTTGATTATTTTGGAGGGCACAGCCTCCAACTATGACCACACGAGGGTTGGCAGGGTAGAGGCCCTCGGGATCTTTCAAGTAGACTCTGTAAAATTCCAGAATCTGGCCCATAATGTTGGCTGCCTGTTTGTCGTGGGCCACCTGGATAGCCTGCTGATCGGCTTGTTCTTTTGAAGAGTTAAACTCTTCACATCGCAAGTCAAAAAGTTCCTCGCCGATTCCCCAAAAGTGGTCATGGGTGGCTTCCATGAGTCTTCGGTTTCCAGTGGCCATCAGCTTTTCCTTGAAGTAAGGAATGCTGAATTTCGACAGCAGGACACTGGCCATTACTAGAGCCTTGAAGGGCTGATAGGAATATGGATAGGGCAAGAGACGGCTCAATTGAATCTCGTCCCCGCCTATCCTTTTGACGTCGGCCGGCTTCTCGGTTTTCTGAATGTCCTTCGATACCTTGAAGGCGCCGGTAAGGTCGGCAAGGGTGGCGAAGAAAGCGTGTTCGGCTGTCTTACGCTCCTTCTTAAGGTGCCGGATCATGATGGGTCGGCCATCGGCGTCCTTGGCGGGGTGGGATGCAAAATTGGAGAGGACTTTATGCTCTCCGGCATTACTGCGAAACCATAGAAAGTTTCCAGGGTTTTCTGGCGCATACGGAAGCTGGAAAATTGACAGCTTCCGAAGTTCGTCCAGCGCACTATGATGTAATTGCAGTTGATTCATTCTAAAACAACGAAATTTGGATTACTTTTTAAATCTCTTTAAAATAACTTTTTCGTACCCTCGCGTGTAGGGGAAGATTAGGGGTACCAACCCTATTGAAACCCTTGGAGGGATATCAACCCTGCTAGATTCGCTCAATTAAGGATAACAACCTCTCTGTCTGTGTGTTGCTGCAATTATGAGGTTAGCTGTATCAGAATTTCAGACCGGTATCAACCGATATAGAGATGTTACATTAATGATGGCAAAGATCCTCTAAAGATATCACATATTCCCCTTTCGGTGGATCACAAAAGATTACATATATAACACATAGATACATTAATTCTCTTACACAACTTTACACACAATGATGGGCATAACAAAAACATGCAACATATAATAGGTGTGAAACGGAGGGAGTTTATCTCCCCTGGCAACTCTGGCTTACATTCCTTAATTACATACAATTATACAAGTATTTCATACACATACACATAATTAACCATGTCTTCATTATATTCTATATTTAAAACTTCATTATATCCTCGAAATTCCATTTTACACAAAATTACAAATACTTTAATGTTTTATTCATTTTTTTGTATTATTTTTTCTTAATATGTTACTTTTTATAGGATTTTCCTTGTTATCATGTGGGGAATGACATTGAGGAATTATACACAAGTAATTTGTTTATTTAGAGATATGGATTAGAGATTATTAATTTTAAGGTTATAAATAATAGTATTTAGTTTTGGAGAAGAAATTGCTGACAGTAAAAGAATTGTTAATGTGAGGTATTAAACTAACAGACTCATATTCCTCAATTAGTCATCCCCGGGGAGAGAGCTTACATTGAGATCTCCCCGTCATATACAATTCTACAAACACTATTTCTGCCCATAGGGCTCCTGGTTCTTTCGACCAGATCGCAGAACTGTTGACCATGACCGGATGTTTTCAAAAGAAAAATCGGACCCGAACTTACTAATGACCTGTCATCGAGCTGTCAGCAAAACTGTCAGCTCGACCCCGAAATTTCCTGTTCCCTTCAGGGTTCGCTTGAGTGCAGCCGAGAGCGGTTGCTTTCCCCCCTCCCTTCTAGTGCGTTCTCCATTGTCATTGCATGGGGAATCAAGCGCACTTCCCCAGGTTAGGCTAAAATTAAAGGACTTTTCTGGCCTTCGGGCAAGAAAGAATATTGAAATGTACCGCGAACACTACAACTGAGGGCCGCATAGGTTTGTTATACCTGGCCAGGATCTGCAACGAGGACAAAAATCCTAGGAAAACCAACGGCCATTTTGGCCAATTTTCTATATATATTGAGGCCTTTTGGCCATTTCTATTGTGTGATGTTTTTTGGGGGGCCTTCGGGCCAATTTTTCTACATTTTTAATAACCAACGGGCCAATTTTTCATGTGTATTTTGGGCCAGTGAGCCCCGCTTTTCTCAATATATTGGACCAGAGGTCAATTTTTATTTCTCTAGCATGTGTGGGCCCTTGAGCCACCTTTTAGTTCTTCTAATTAAGTTCTTATTTTCATCATTTTATTATTTTAATGAAAGGGGCAGCTCCTGTTCGATGGAGGTCTTGAGAATTGCCCCTACTTTTGTTTTTCTGTTTTTATATCCGACACCTTCTTACTATCGAGGTTTGCTGACCTCCGCCCCTCGTTCTTCAATTCTTTCCTTTCTATTCTCTTTTATTTGCACTTTTCGGTCAAGCCACGACCAACACTTTTTACTATTTTTATATGGCCCGTTTGGCCCGTAATTTCGGGGTTTTGACGTAGAATATGAGATTATTAAGTGGGGACCCATCCCCTGAGTTTGAGCTAGAGGGTCCCTTTTCTACGACCCTAGAATGTTAAGTTAGTAATAGGTATATTTACCCCACAGCCGGCAACTAGGAGTTGCCGGCCACCATATTGTTTTACCATGGCTTTGTTAAGTCACAGAAACTCACTGTCCATAATTTGTGTGTTTGTTGTAGGTCGGTGCTAAAAATTAATAGGTCACTAAAAACACGAAATGAACTTTTAAAACCGAGTTCTCAGAATGATCAGCAATTTTAACCGGTTACTTTAAATAATTAATAATCAAGCATATCAGGAATGACCGGCTTCCCCATTAATTAATTTAATTATTGGTAGTAGTATGCTTTTAGTAATGATTGCTTAGCAATCATTACTTAAACGGCTTTCCAAAAGTTTTAAAGTTCTCCAAAGTTGCCAAACTTCTGCGCTAAATTGTCGAGTTTTAGGACTCTAAAACTCACAACAAAATCTTCATTAAATTCCGTTAATCTAATAGTTAATAGTTACATTTTAAATGTGTGTTTAAAATCATAGTTAGGAGTATAAATTGTCCAATAAAAATTAGATTTAGGGTAAGTGAATTGTCCCTAAGTATGTGTGTGATTGGGATTAGTTAGATAAGTACCTACTTAAGAAGTCGTGTGTTTGTGTGTGCGTGAGGTTGTATGAGTGGCATGTTATAGTATGCGTGACTGGTATGAATGACTGTATTTTTGCCGACGTGAGTGTATGCTAGTCTAATTGTCGTACGAATGAAGTTCGAGTGCACAATTACACCGTGTCGTAAATGTTGTACGAATGAAGTTTAAATGTTGTCTGAATGTTGTATGAATGAAGTCTAAATGCTTACCTATTTTGTGATCTAAATGTTGTACAGAGGCTGCATAACTGTTGTTTAATTAATTAATATGATCACGTTGTTCAGTGCTAATTCGCCAGAATATGTGTGTAAGTACCGCGATGTATGTGATGTGATCGCATAAGTGACTGTCCTAACTTGTAATGAGTGTCTGTACGTATGGACCGTATGAAGTACCAGAATTAGGTTAGGATCCCTACAGTACGCAGGAAAGTGGTATTAGGTAACGCAGTTTTAGTTTGCAAGCCCTGTATGTGTGTTTGGAAGCTTGTGAATGCGTGGTTACGTAGGAAACACAGGTTTAGGCTCAGTTAGTAAATGTGCAAATGAGGTTAGGACTGTAGGGTCTAGGGTCACAGGGAGCCTGTATTAGGCCCTTATCTGTCTGAATCCGGATGTCCTCGATTCGTCCGCGTAAGCCACTCTTTGTCAAGAGTGCGGACGAATCGCAAGAAAAGGAAATCCGTGTATTGGTCACTTACACAGTATTTCTGTTTCTGTAATGTACCCGGAATAAGCAAACTAACAAATAGTTACGTAAGTATTATAGATAATTTGCCAGAACCATCTTCCGATGAATACAAAATGATCAGTTTTACGAATCTAACCAGTTTCCAATATCCGACATTTGCAGAAATAGGGAGTTGTTACCTTCCCTAGGTAAAACCTACGAAAGATAAGGGTTTTCCGTCAATTTAAGGAGTTTTCACCTATTTTGTGTGCCAACTTTCTTCTAAATTGTTAATGTTCGTTAAAAGCAGGAAGTTGTTACCTTCTTTATTCAGAACCGTGAGACCAAAAGTTTTGCGCTCAAATATTGTGTTTTCGTCAAATTCGATCACCAATCACCCTCCAATTAGTCAATACACGTCGAAGACAGGAAGTTGTTACCTTCCTTGCTAGGACTCGAAAAAAAGACAGAGACCCTAAACTTTATCACTTTAACTAAATTACTGTTCCTTGTGTAAACTGAACGAATGGGTGCGTATCTGCTTCCAAAAGGGCTCAAAATCGTATCAACTTCACGTCGTTGGGTTTAACTGTGCAGAAGCAAACTGTACAAACCGAAATCAAGCCGAAATTGTAGTTTCGTGTCGTAATGGCAATTTCTTGCACAGGAGTGCAAGAAATTGCCCAAAAAAACAGCATGTCGTTCAAAACCAATTCTCGGTGTTATAATTTTGTTAGGATTGTTCAGAATTCGTAATAATTCACCAAATCTTCAAGTCTTCACAACAATCTCGAATTTGCAAGTTTGCCTCCAGTTCAGAAAGCCATAATGTGAGTAATGGTTGCTGGGTTCGAATCCCGCACCTATGACTTGTACTAATGGGTTTTAACCCATTTGATTCAGGTGCGGACGAGAACAGATCTCCTGCCTGAATTAGCCGAATTCTGTCTCTGGATAATCAGTTGAGGATCGTACCGTCAGTCTAGTATTGTGATTATTGATATTGGAAGGCCGACGAGCCAGTGTTAATCAGTTGGAATCGGATTATTTGTGGAACTCAGATACTGACTTGGAATCAGAGTAGGTGCTCTAGTTGTGACAGAGCCTGACATAGACTTGAGAGGCAGAGACCGTTTGGGGAATAGCACCGGATCAGTTTGGGACCTAAAACCAATCGTGAACCTCAGACTTTCATACTCAAATTGAATCTTGTTATTTATATTTCAAAATGACCTTTACCACTTCATCTTTCGCTATGGAAATCGGGGTTGTTATTCCCACCTCTTCTGCCTAAACTACATTGGTTGATAGCAGTGATTAGTCAGAAGAATAAAGAAGAGATTAAATAAAATCGTATACTAACCCCATAACCGCTACCAGGAAACCCCCAACCGGACCGACCCTTGCATTGTCCCCCCAGGTGACCGAACAGCATCCGAAAGTGCTATTGTTACTGGCATTTCGGGCTCACCCATAGACCGGAATCTTGTACTACTAACATCTTTAAACTAGTTAATTTTAATCTTTCTGTAGTTATTGTTATTATCATATTGTCCTTGGTAAGGAGGACGGAGAAAGAGTGTTAATCTAAAGCACGAGCACAAGCATATAGGAACCGCACAGTAGAGTTTAGTGATAGGTTTAGTGACTAGCTAATTGATCATAAGAGGAAGAAAGAAAGAAATAACTGAGCTGAGTTAAAGAGTCAAAACCTTGTCCCTACCAATAATTACTAATTTGGGTAAAGTGAGAACTGGCAACTCTGGCAAACCATTGTATTGTTTGCTGATAATTATCAAATTGTACTATAAACTGCAATTATCATTGCCCATAGCTTTACTAGTGTCTGTACGCATCATTATTGTCATTATACCTAGTGTTATTGTAAGTATCAATAAACTGCTGTGCCTTATAGTCAGTTTTGTGAACTAAGGCACCAAATCCTGATCAAGACATTGGAACCGTAAGTAAGCGATTATAATCTGACCCCTTGGTCCCTACAATGATATCAATCGTTAATTCCCGATCCTGATCTTGATTTGTCAATCAAGATCTATTCAACAAAGTTCATTGTTACTGAACTAAGCCTATCCTTTGGAAAGCAAGTGTCGACCCCGCTTGCTAAAGAGATCATCAGAAGCCCTATCTCTACCAAACGGACTCACGATCTAGACCCCAATCCAGGTTGGCCGCAGGGAATCCTCGATTTTGGACACATCACCTTTCGAGGATCCACTGCTTAAGTTTATCTCCTCTGATAAACGCGCCGACATTCCGTGTACTCGAAGTGGTTGTCACCCAGAGTCAGCTTCGTTTTAGACCATAGCGGAACGGAATTCTATTGGAAAGAAATTGGAGCCTAATCTTAGCCACTTCATTACATATGCTAATCGCACATATTCGCAGTTCAAAAATTTGAAACAGTCGACAGTCTCCTGCAAAAGCCTAGCAAAAATATGGTTTTCATCTCTAAACTTGATGAAATTGTTTCTTTTAAAGGCCGAGTGTTAATAACTGCCAGAATTAATACCGCTCTGCAGCAATATTTATCTGCGAAACAAATGAGCCAGAAATTTTGTATTTTACATAAGTTACAAAAAGCTCAACGGACTGGGAAAAGATTACGGGTCGGGCCGGGCCGGGTCAGAAAAATTCTAAGCCTAAGCAAAATGTAGGAGTCTAGTAAACATCTAAAAATTGGTTGAATGTGTTCCATTCAATGAAACAAATGCCCATATTCTCCCCGGAATATTGCTTAATGTTGGCTATCAATGCTGCACATTTGTTTTTGATGTGTGTGTTGTTTGCGACGTCTTGCTGAAACTGTGTACTTTTATAGGCCTTCATGTTTGTATAATTACCACTATCAATTTCTGTCCACATCTCATACATCTACATACTATAGCATGCGAAAGGCAAATTCAAATCTACACCAAAGCCAATAGAAGAAGTTGAAACAATTTAAACACTGAAAAAGGTGATAAGATTACACGGCCTACTCCGGCAATTCCGTCTGTAACACTGCACAGTTCACTTCCTAAAAGAAAGTGGTTTAATGAATTCTGGCAAAATGGTTTCGAAATTAAGCTTTAAGCTGAAGACTGGTGTGGACAAGAATGAAAACCAACCAGCAAATCATGAGTTTCATGTTATAGTTAAGTTCATTTCTAGTTGAGATTTGACTTAATCGTTTTCAAGTCAGTAACAACATCAGTAATTAGCAGGCAAACATTGAACTGGGAAAGGAAAGATCTGTTCCTTGCATAGCTAGATTTTAAGCTGACAGTTAAGCAAAACGTTATTGTGTTTATTGTGCTTTATTTATTGAATCTGTGCTGATGTTTGGTGTTCATTGTACTTTATTTTTATTGAATCTATGCTGATGTTTTGTTTGCGGAACCCGATGATCGTTTTTGACAAAAACCACATTGTTTGGATAAACAGATTTTGACTACTTACTTCTGATTCAATGGATAACTTCTTCTACCTTAGTTACAGATTGGGAATCTCCACCCCTAGGTTTAGCACACATCTTAGTAGAGGTGTTTCAAGAGAAGAGCCTTCACAGAGCCAAGAATTGGAACAGTCGGCACAAATTGCCGTAAAGCGACTCACGTCTCGGTACCATAATTTAAGCTACAAACTCCGACATCACTTGGGATAAAACGAAAAGCCATGTCCCTCAAAGTTCGAATCCATACGGCAAGCTGGTCAGTCATGGGAGCACGTGGAAGGATAGTAGCCGATCACAGCTTGCAGGAAAACCAGATGCGGACTCGTTGAACGTTGAGCATTTATAGTTTGTCTGGCATGTAATCAATGTTTCGGAGAAACTACATCAGTAAACAATTTTTATTTCGCCGGAGGCGAAATAATTGTAATGGGTGGACCCACATTTGAACTGAAAATTTTCTCCTACCAGGTAGAATGCCTATGTTTAGCGTGTAAATCTAGCTGTTCCCTTTTTTTCCTTGAGGGGGGAACATGGTCTAAACGTGTTAATGAGTAAAATTCCAGGAGAAAACAAGTTGTGGGAATACTGCTGACTTATTCTAATTAAAAATCTTGATATTCTGTCAAGTTTAGTTTTTATGCAGGGGGAGATACTTAATATTTATTTCCATTGGACAAAATTTCTACCTTGCCCCCATGACCAGAAATCAAAATCAAACAATTTTTCTACATGCAAATTATGCAAATGAGATCACCTTTTATACTGTGTCTATTTCTGATAGATCTATGTTACAATCGAGCGTCTTCTGGAATGAAGTTACAAGACCACCTGACTAACAAAGGTCGTTTCTCACTTAGCGCTTCTTGAAAAAGCCCTTTTAGTTGTCTTTCTGCTTTATTCTACAATCCTCTGAACTGCGGGATAATACACGAAGCGTTCATGGGTACACTACTTTGCTAGTTTTGCCAGGCAAACTTCAAGTTTCTCTTGTTTGAACCAACATAAAAAATCATCAGAATTTGAAGAACATTAACAACCCATTAAAAACAGCTTGATCAACCGATTGCTGATCCTAAGTGAGGTGTCAACGCCTAGCTGTTGAGTAAAATATAAATCTTAATAGAGGATTTAATCCAGTAATGAACTACTAGTATCAAGTATGGTTTGGTTAACAAGTTCTATGGTTAGTAAAGAGGCGTTGTGTTATTAGCCTCTTAGTCCTGACATATCATTGGCGCACTGGGTAAAGAACTATGGCGTCGTCCGTACCTCTGCCGTGTCCCAGCCCATATCTTCCGCCTCCTGATCAGATCAGATCTAAATCTTCTAACTCTCAACAGAAGAAAAAGATTAACTGACACCGAGAAGAACAATCTTCTCTTTGGATTTCTCGGTACAGAAGGAATCCGCATTGTTTGCGCTTCTCATGCTGGGGACAACCGATCAGAACAGACTTACGCTGAATTTCTTGCTGCGGTCCGAACTCTCTGATAAACCGTATAATCTTATCAAAGCGAGGGTTGATTTCGTACGCCGTAAGCAAGGGTCTTCCGAACACGCAAAGGACTACCTTACGGCACTCCGTGTCCTCGCTTTAGACTGTAATTTCGGAGAAAACGAGGGGGAAAGACTGGTGGAACAATTAATATCAGATTGCCGCAATGAGTCTACCCAGCGCAAACTCATTGCAAAGGAAACATTTAATACTCTAACTGCCGAAAAAGTCTTGCACATCATGCAAGCAGACGAGACTGCAGCTGAAGTCACTCATCATATCCGGGAAGAAAAAGAAAATTGCGAAAGTCAACACAAAGTCTACCGAGTTCAGAACAGTCCCTCCGTTCAGAGGCAAAACTGCATGCACCAACTGCGGCAGGTCGGGCCATGTTCCACGTACGCCGGACTGCCCCGCAGCCAATGCAGTATGCCGCTTCTGCAACAAAAGGGGCCATTTTGAAAGTGTTTGCCGTGCAAAATCGAGGAATACGGAAACCCCCCGAATGAAAACCATAGCTGTAGCTAACATTTCAAACCCGACCTGGCCTAAATGCAAAGAACCATGGCGGCGGGTTGCCATCGACGTGACTGGTCCATTTGCAGCGTCTCCTCAGCATCAACGATTCATTGTCGTACTGCAAGATCACTTTTCCAGCTTCCCAGAATGTCTTTTGACTGGCGACATTACAACCGCTAAAATAACGAGCTGGTTGGCTGATGTGTTTTCCAGATATGGAAATCCTGAAAGTCTTCTGTCCGACAATGGACCTCAGTTCAGAAGTGTTTAAAGCCTTCTTGAGCGATAGAGACATTCAGCACCTCTTAACGCCTGTCTACAATCCCAGGCCAACGGGAAGGTGGAAGTCTTCAATCGACATCTCAAACTAGCGATACAACCGATGGACCAAGAGCCCGACCCATGGAAAGACAAGATTTCTGCGGTGATCGAATCATATCGTCTCCTTCCCTTGTCTGCAGGTTAATGGAGTCCAGCCGACAAGTTTTTCAAAAGAATGGTCAGGTCCCGCCTATTTCCCGCATTTCCCAGCGGGGGTGATAAAGAGGAAGTATCTGGAAACATCGAGAGGGGTCCATACTCCAAAGGCGACAAGGTCTTGATCCGAATTCCCCAGGTCCCGAAGGGTCAGTCTCCGTGGAAGGGTCCCTTAACAGTGGAGGAAGTTTTGGGACGCTGGACCTATAAACTTTCAGATGGTGGTATTTGGAACGCCCGCAAGTTAAGAAAATTCCTTTAGCCTCATTACCGAGAGAGGTGATGAGGTGGCAACGCCTAGCTGTTGAGTAAAATATAAATCTTAATAGAGGATTTAATCCAGTAATGAACTACATAGTATCAAGTATGGTTTGGTTAACAAGTTCTATGGTTAGTAAAGAGGCGTTGTCATACCTGAACGGGAGGTCAAATTTCACTGATCCTTGTGGAAGCAAATTTGGGTACCCCTTGTGAGAGCGATTTTTCTTAGGGGTACTTTTGAAAGCGATTTTTAAGCTATTTTAGCCTATTTTTAGCAAAAAACAGCAATTTTTAAGCTAAAACACGTTTTTTGGACGTTTTTCAGCTAAAAATAGTAATTTTAAGTAAAAAATTCGGTTTATCTTCAGTAGTCAGAATTTCATATGTCAGAATTTCATTAGTCAGAAACTAACTTTTCAAACTTTCATTAGTCAGAATTTCATTAGTCAGAATTTAGGTTTTTGAAATAATATAAGCTGAATTTTCATTAGTCAGAATTTCATAAGTCAGAATTTCATTAGTCAGAATTTTAATTTTGTTTGTCAGAATTTTCCAAAAAATGATATTTTATTCCTGGCGCAAAGTCTAACAAGACGACTGATCTTGATGATAATATTATAAAATGGCCTCTAGTCGACACAGATACATATTATGTATGTTTCTTGGCTTCACCAACAGCAACGAGCAAAACTCTTTTCAAAAGGGTTCCTCAACAACTGGGTTCGTTCCGCCTACACCTACCTACATCTTACAGACAGGAAATGACGATAGGCTGTTTCGTTCGATTCCTAAAGAATCAGAATGGCCAAGAGTACGTAATGACTATGGCTCAAATCATCAAGGGTCTTTTTAAGGTTAAGAGCTACAAAAGAATATATTTTAGCTCTGCTCTTCTCTACTGTACCTACTTTATCGGGAAAGGCTCTAAGATTGTGCAGAAACGTGCAAAATTTTGAAGAAACTAGGAAAATTAAATTCTGACTTACGAAATTCTGACTAATGAAATTCTGACTAATGAAATTCTGACTTATGAAATTCTGACAAATGAAAGTTCAACTTATATGATTTTAATATTTAAATTCTGACTAATGAAATTCTAACCAACGAAATTCTGACTAATGAAATTCTGATTAATACGATTCTGACTGATGAAAGTAGACGAAAAATTCCGGCGAAGCCGGAAAATTTTTGGAAATTTTAGTCGAAAAACCTATTTTTTGGGCAATTTTCTTACCCCTTGTGGCCAATTTTCTTACCCCTTGTGGGAGCAATTTCGCGACCCCTTGTGGTCGACTTCGCGGAGGGGGGGAATTCCCCCCTTTCCCCCCCTTGTCCACCTGTGGGCGTTGTGTTATTAGCCTCTTAGTCCTGACATATCACTAAGTATTCGAGAGCTCTATTAAGCTGTGCTGTAACATATAGCTTTTTTACAACAGAAGAGCCCGACAGACTCAGATAAGTCAATGGGACACTTTCTTGTGCACCTTGAGGATAACTTTCCAGGTTATAGACTGCAAACGTTATTCTCAAAATACGTCAGATATGCTTACATACAGTTCAGTCTCTGCATATTACCATTAGGAATAGTCACGAGTATTAATATAAACAATTGGGTTTTTTGGCACTGTATGTTTAGTTCTTGATCAAAACCGTCGGCCTTTTAGTTCGGTTGAACTTTACACACTCTTGGCGAAATAATACCCCTTTCAGGGGTAACTTGTTTAAGATTTTGTAGTCCTGCAGCACATGCAATAACTCTAACGCTAAATCTTAGGTGCCGTTCAATGTGTGAGAAAGATTCAGATAAGCCCAAAAATGGCAATTCCCCCGTTTGTCAGCTCTCCACTTTGTCAACCCCTCACTTTTGTCAACTCCACTGTTCTTCAACTTCTTTTCAGTTCATTCCCACTTTGTCAGTCCATTTTCGGGTCAATAAGTCTTTCTCAGGAGGATTTGCTCTACACTGACTATTATAAAGCTACTAGGTAATTAAGTTTTGGTTGTAATTAATTTGAACAGAAATATTTATTTTAAGCCATACATGTTTGTCATGCAAAACATCAATTGAAAACATTACCTGCAAATTTCAATTTAATTAGCAACTAACTTCAAATTCAGATTTTAATTGCTTACAATCTCTAGAAGTTTCTAATTTTTTAGTACCTAGTCCTTCGTCGATGCTTTTCAGACAAAATCTTGCTCTTGCATACGGTTAAGGACAAATAATTTCTCTATTTAAATTAATTAACTAAAATTATTTGTGGAAGTCAATGCTGTTGGAAATGGAATTGATCAAATATGGATGCCACGAAAATGAGATTACCAACTGGGTATGCCTTATTGAAGAGTTGCCTAACTTGAGGACGAACTGAAAAAGAGTTGATTAATTGGTGACAAGTCCAATTATAGGAATGAGTTGACTATCTGTTTTGAATTGATAAACTTGGCAGTTAACAAACTACTGAGGACAAACCCTAAAACTAGACATGGTCAATATATTCGGTTGTCGGTCTTACTCTTTTGACACTAGTACCAAGTTCGCCTTGCTGTTGAACATGTGCTAACGTAAATTAACCTATGTAGGAATGGCAGGGGTGTCGGTTTTTGGAAAGTTCAAGCAATAACTCTCCTGTAATTGAAGCCATGCTTTGCTGCATTAAGTTTTCATTTCAGTAGAATGGAAAACCTACTGACTGTGACACTGTAATTAAGATGTGAATATAACGTAGGCTAATGATGTCAGAACATAGAGGAACGATTTACTAAACACAACATAGAAATAAAACATTACATGACATCACAACTTAGAAGCATATATCTAATGGTAACTGAGTTTGTGTACAACATGAATATTTAATCATGACTGAGGTTTTGCTGTAGCAGCATCAGCTAAAAGAGACGATTATGTGGTGCGAGTGTGGGTGCGTGTAAAACTCATTTTACTCAAAGCCTTTCAAGAAATGGTAGAGTAGAGTAAAATTAACTCGATCCTTTTCAAGAAAGAGTTAAAAGAGTTAATGTTAACACAGCGAGTTAGAGAGAGTAAAGAATTTTAACTTCGCGTGGATTCATGAAAAGAGATAAAATTAGCTCTCCGGCGGGATTAAAAGCCTGTGGAGTTAAATTTAACTTTACCCTTTTCACGAAAGGGTTTAATTTAACTCTGTTTAACTCTTTCTGAGCATTTCCTGTTGAAATTTAACGCCAGAGAAAACACGCAGGTTATGCAGAGTTAAAATTAACTCTATCCATGGAACCAGGTGGTTAATTTTAACTCCTTTCAACTCTACAGCTTTTAACCCTGCAGTTTACTCTGTGCGTTCATGAAATAGTTAATTTACCTCTACTCCACTCTACTTTACCCTTTCTTGAAAAGGCCCTCAATTTACGTTACTCAACTTGCTTAATTATAAATGCAGTTATAATTATGAAAAGAGTGAGCCAGTAGAGAACTTCACTTAGTTATATTGCGCAACGGTGCTCCAACAGGAGATTTCCAGAGCAAAGAAGCCATTTCATTTTACATCGAAAAGGGTGTCCTCTTGGTGTATAAAAGGTGTATAAAGGGGGTCGATAAAAGACATTCATGCATGGATGGCGTTGGAAGTTGGCGTAGAGAGATTTCCGTTGAGGGGAATCGTCGTCATCAGCCAGTCAAATTTTGCTAACATGACTCTGTTGGCAGCCACTTTGTCTCTGCGTGCTTGATCAAACTGAGCAACTATCGAAGTAGTTGAGTGT
Source organism: Trissonchulus latispiculum (assembly GCA_030248195.1). NCBI lineage: Eukaryota > Metazoa > Nematoda > Enoplea > Enoplida > Ironidae > Trissonchulus > Trissonchulus latispiculum. Next base: position 14,639 of record JASAND010018173.1, read on the forward strand.
TAACCCACATTAACCAGCGGTTTCAGATATTCCCTCCAACCCATATAACCAGTTTAGGCCACCACCTTATTTACACTTCTGGCCGGTTCGTTTTACATCCCGTTCACACTCCATACTCTCCGACATCGAAATTCATCTAATGATATTCCATGAACTCCCCGCATTACGAATGCACCTCAAGCACCCTTCTCTATAATATACCTGCCCTATTTCCAGTTCGCCATCTAAGGCCTAGTTCACAGCCACCAAGTTTGGCGTCAAGTCAGGTCAAGTCAAGTCAAGTCACGTCAAAATCAGCATTCACAGATAGCTTTGACTTGAATTGACTTGACTGGACTTTGACTTGAAGCCCTTCAAGTCAAAGTAGACCAACGTTCTACTTTGACTTGAAAAGTCGAAAAGTCAACCAATCAGGTTTGGACAAATCTACATCAAACAGACACGATCAATTTGTGCAGTTTGCTTAGTGTTATTTTGTTTGAAGATTTTTATTATGTGTATAAAAAACTATGGAAAACGACTCTGCTGCGATATACAGATTACTTTGATTGTAAAAATCAATTGAAATTGAAATAAAAGCTTCAATTGTAAAAATTAAATTTTAACAAGTCACACGTTTTGTTTAACAGATTTTTATCGAATCCTAAAAAGTTTTTTGTTCCTGTTTTTAAATGCTTTCATTTCTTAAACTACTTTTCATTATTCTAAGCACTCATCTTAAAATTTCACAAAACTTGAGCAAAAATGTGAGGGAACTTAAATTGCACCGGTTACGATTCGGATTGGTCAAATTTTTATGTGGGCAGAACATTGTGACTTCTATTGTGAATGCTCTAGCTTGCTTTGACTTGACTTAAACTTGACTTTGACTTTAACTTGACGTGACGTGACGTGACTTGACTTGACTTGACTTGATGGCTGTGAACTAGGCTTATCTCCTCCCCCCGGGGAGTTTGACGGTCCATTGCCGGACACTTACCTACCTACCTAACTAAAATAACATTATCTTCCTAAGATAGACATTAAGCAGTCCTTTCGAGTGACCTTATTGTGCTGTTTCTGACGCATGAAAAATTTATCTGTAAAATTTACTGGCAAAATCTGTTGTCAAAATTGATGAATAATCTGAAATTAATCAAATGAGAAAGATTTTAACCACTTTTACAACCGGCGTAACAGTAAATTATTACTCCCCGTGAATTATTACTCCCCAGTAATGATTTTCTAATGACATTTTTACTCAACCTAGGAAATTTTTACTTCCCCAGTAATAATTTCCTTAGGAATTTTTACTCCACCAGTAATGTTATTACTACAATGGTTGTTGATAAAACTGTGTCCTGTATTTCCCAGTGTCATCACCCTTTTCCATCAGAAAGTCCCTGTTGAGTATAGCAACTCACTATTTTTGCAACTTTTCCAGTATATAACATGTTATTTAATGCGCACCATTTGAAATTTTGTACCGTATAACACGGTACTGCAGTCGGGTCTTGTCTCGTTTACCCCCCCCCCCCCAGTACTCAAAATCCTTAAAACTTGACCAAATGAGCTAAAATTTGGTGTGGGTATGTTTTCGACCACGCTGAGTTCAAATATCGCAAAATTTTTCGATTTCGCGAAATTCGATTTTTTTTCGATTTCTAAGGGGGGACCAAGGGAAACCGAAAAATTTTTGTCTTGGATTTTGTTGAAAAGATGTATATAGGGGTTTTCGGGGTCGTAGAACACGAATCTGGAGTCCGTTTTTCGTTTCAGCTTTTCGTTAGCTCAGTATAAGCTAAAGATTTAAGCTTAAGATGTAAGCTTATACTGAGCTAACGAAAAGCTGAAACAAAAAACGGACTCCAGATTCGTGTTCTACGACCCCGAAAACCCCTATATACATCTTTTCAACAAAATCGAAGACAAAAAATTTTTCGGTTTCCCTTGGTCCCCCATTAGAAATCGAAAAAATCGAATTTCGCGAAATCGAAAAATTTTGCGATATTTGAACTCAGCGTGGTCGAAAACATACCCACACCAAATTTTAGCTCATTTGGTCAAGTTTTAAGGATTTTGAGTACTGGGGGGGGGGGTAAACGAGACAAGACCCCTGCAGTCTTCGTATCGTATTTCGTATTGTGCGGTTAATTTTGTACCGTCCTGTATTCTATTGTACTGTACCGTATTAATGATGCTGCCACATAATATTTTTACAAAGTGTTTATCTTCCCAAATGAAATTAACTTTTCAGTTTTGAAAAACTAGAAGTTGTTTCTAATAGAATGTTATTTCGTCATTTTATTTTTGTGTAAAAACATCCTGGGAGGGCGAAACTGTATTTGAAGCATAGAAGCATAGATTCTTGAAACTTCTACAAAAGATGTGATTTGCTAGGACGAAAGATCTTGAAAAGCTTTATTCAAAATGATTTGAATTATTTAATTCAACTTGATGATGGAAACTTCTATCAATACTACCCATCGGTGTGTGTTTGGTCAGTTTGTTCAACAGCAATTGGCCTCCAAACTCGAAAATTCCAACGAAAATCGGACAAAACTTACGGTTTTCTCAAAATATTGATTTTGTATGTTCACTAATCAATTTCAGAAAGAACAGTCCTCGGGAATCCACATAACGTTTAATTACACTTTGGTACAAGCTTTGTCTTCGTCTGAATTGTTGTCTGCTGCAGAGTTGTATGCGGGCCGATTTTTCCGGCCCGCGCCCGGCCCGCAGCCCGCACCTTATGACCGCGGCCCGCACACGCGAAATCCGGCCCGCAGGTACCCGCACGTAAAAATTGCTTCCTATGTAGTACCTGAGTACCAAAACTGATGTATTTTCAAAGATACTTCCGGATCCGGCAAATTTTTCTGTTCGTTTGATTTGAACTTTGTTGTCTACCAATTAACTATTCCTGAAGTGGTAACTAAAGCTTAGCTTCCCTTAACTAAAAGAGTACGCTGGTTAGTTGTCATGGCTGAAAAGAGGACACCGAAATGAACATTTTTGCCTTTACAACCTACGAGCTATCTCCAGTGGTTAAGTCAGTATAATCAAAAAACGTTTTTTAGGGTTAAAAAATGTCATTTTCGAAGAAATCAGCTTTTTCAAAATCCAATCGATACACAGTCTAGTTTACATTTATGAATGTTTATAGCAGGAGTTAGTTGCTTTATACTGAAGATTTGGCCGAAAAACAATTTTTGCAAAAGTGCTATTATTTTGTTTTAAACGTCGATTTCTCAAAAACTACTCTACGGATTCCGGAGGGTTTTGGCAGAGTGGAAATTCGAACTTTCGCGGAGGGATGTTTTTCTTGGTTTTGGCTAGAACATAATGAGTAGCAAGAAAACTCAATGCGTATTTGGCGGATTTTCTCGACAATGAAGACCTGCAGGCAGAGCCAAATCCAAAAAAAAACGTCCTTCAGCCCAAATGTCCTTCATATCATAGCACGAACAGTGCTTTTATCCAATTCTACAGTTTTGAAAAATCGATATTCAAAAATGTTTGCTCAATAATTCAGGATCTTACACAACATTTCTTCCCGTTAAGCTTGAGGCCTGTACTTCAATCAGGTCTGAAAAATCCAGTATCCGTGCCGGGAAGCTGCCAGATGTCAGTATGTCTGAAAATTTTTTGTTAATTTTGCTAGCTCCGTAAGCTCACCTGGGTGTACAGATTCCAAGCTTTAAAACGATGTATAGAACTCTTTCCAACTCCCAAAATTGTGAAAGTTATAGCGTTTTAAAAAATCACCAAAAACGCACTGCACTATAGGTTACCAGCACTTTAAATGAATTAAAGTCTTCGGTGAGACGTTGTCATGGATTTATGTTTAGGTGCTTAAGTTTCCAACACGAAGTTCCGAAATTAAACTAAAAATTCAGTTTCTGCGCCAATTGCTGACCCCCACTTTCAGTGCTAAACACTTAAAAAAAGTTCATTTAGAAACCACAGGATTCAAGTTTGTAGATGACAAATAAGTTTCGACTATATATATATATAGAATATATATATAATTTCTACAGGACATCGTTGATATTTTTCTCAAGAGATACTTTGGTATAATAGGTAGATTATAAGTTAGACTTGTACATTTTCAATACAAATAAAACCTGTAGTTTTCATGGGTTTATATGTTTTACTCAACAGCTACCGGTTATTACTCGATACGCTGATAATGCTAACTGAGTGAGTATGTAGTGCATGCTGAAGGTATCGAATGGCATAACGAAGTCAAGTAATGTTTAAAATTCTGAATTATTGCCTCCTTTTGTATATGATTTGGTATGTATGAAATTTCTAGAAAGCAAAATTAGCCCAGAAAAGTAGCCAAAATCGGCCTGCATCGGCCCGCGCGGCCCGCGCGGGTAGTAAAATTCGGCCCGCCCCGCCCCGCCCCGCGGGTACCCGCGGGTACCCGCGGCCCGCATACAACTCTGGTCTGCTGTACTCGTTAGTTGGAAGCAAGAACGCGAACAAAATATGTGAACTTTAGTGTAAAGGTCGAGTTTTTGAATTTTAGTATCGAGTTTAAGTGATAAATCATACTAACATAGACGTAAATTAAGACTCTTCTTTAAGTACGACGGGACTATGAAGTCAATCATAATTGCCAAAATGTTAGACAATGATTCACACATTTTCCTATTTTAGGGGAGTAAAAATTTCCTAAGAGGCGTAAAGATTTCCTAGGAAATTATTACTGGGGGGTTGAAAATTTACTAAGAAATCTTTACCGGGAAGTAATGATTTCCAAGGAATTTATTACTGGGGAGTAAAAATTTACGGGAGTAATAATTTACGGGTGTACATAAAACACGTCCCCGGCCCCGGCCCGGTACATAAAGCACGGCCCCGGCTCCGGCCCCGGCCCCACATAAAACACGGCCCCCGTCACGGCACCATGCATAAAACAGGCACCATCAAAAGGTCATGTTTTTGACAAATGGGACTAAATATAATACAAAGTCAGCATCTCCTAATCCAATAAATTAAGTTGTTTAAATGATTAGTTTTTGGGTTTGAAAATTCGAATTATAAATTGAAAGTATATAATCTGTTCGACCCACCTTTTTACTTTTTTGTATCTTGGTATACCTGCAAATGACAAACCATGTTATTCAGTTATTAAATGCATAAATTAAATTAAATTGTGCAAAGTAAATGTGTAAATGTATTTATGTTATTTTATGTATTTTTATAAAATGCCATTTTTTACGATCTCTTGAACTTTATGACCACCAGGTTCAATACGGCTTACTTTAAAAACTTAGTTACTGATTGCTAAGGTAAACATTATCTATATTTAAATCACTCGAAATCTCTAAGCGTGGCCTGTTTTACGATGTACAGCATTTGGTCATCTATAGTTTCGTTAATAAATTAATTTTAAAGAGGTGATGAAAACTTGTAAACTCTTAAATTTTACAAAAATGTTAACTTAAGTTTTTCGGAGAGCAAAAAAAAATTAAAATAAAATTTACACATAAATACATCTACGCATTTACTTTACACAATTTAATTTAATTTACGCATTTAATAACTAAATAACATATTTAATTGATTTGTAGGTTTACCAAGATATAAAAAATTAAAAAGGTGGTTCAAATATATTTTCAATTCAAAATTTGATTTTTCAAATTCAAACACTAAACATTTAAACAATTCGATTATTTAGATTAGGAGATGCTGAATTGGTTATATTTAGTTCCATTTGTCAAAAACATGATTTTTTGATGGAGCCACGAGGGGCCGTGTTATATGTGGGGCCGGGGCCGTGTTCTATGCTCACCTTAAATTACGTGTACACCGGCCCTCTTTCTTCGTGGCTATTGAATCAAGATTTTGTTGAAAAATCTGAAAACTTTGCGAAAAACTACTCACAAATTAACAAAACAGCTTTGCAAATTTCTTGAGTCAGGTGTAGCGGGGCTATTCCTGATCTTACGTATGTCACAAACGTTAAAATCATAAAGAACAAGAATATATAAATTAAACATAGCTAACGACATACGAAGATTCAAGTCATTCAGACGTCACTCATTCACAACAAATCTAGCTAAGGGAAATTAAATTAAAATTAAAAGGCATAGCTAAAAATTAACATAAAATTGAACGTACGTAACTGCCTATTGCAGTTTAAGCCTAGATGTTTTGTTTGTCGGTGAGGCTGCCGCTTGCAGCCAAGTTTGCTTTCTAACTGAATTGGTAACAGCTACCGTAAGATACCTGCGCTCCTGGCTATTGGCTGGAGCAGAGTAGTTGCTGTAATGTTGTTATTTGCTGCTGCAAACGAAGTTGGGCTGGGTTTACGGAAATTCTGAGAATTACCTCAGCCTTCACAATTTGACGAATAGAACCCCCAAAAGTTTGTAGTTTTTGTAGTAACTTTTATGTCAAAAGATCGCCTAAAAACATGAAACGTTTAGCAAAAGTTTTGAAAGAAGGCTTCCTCTAACGTGTAAAAACTATAACTTCAGCAACAATAGGAATATTGGACTCGAAAATAGAGTCAAACCTGCGTCAGCAAGTACCGTAGTTTAGCGAAAGGGGCGGAACCAATAAGACTTATTTAAACTGATGTTATGATTGTCTTTTGCCTTTGTTGTTGCTTTGCTCTTGAACGTTGACGGTTTCTGCCCTGGTGTGCTGTGTGCTAAATAAAGTCTCTGCTGCTTCTCAGATCCTAGCTTATCATTCCACGAACTTGCCGAACATTGGTGTCGGGTGCAAACCCAGCCAACAGCGACTCAGACTCAACATTAACCGAACTGTAGCGGGTTTCGGGTGCAAACCCAGCCCATCTCCACTACCAGCTCAGAACCGAACTCTGCTCTCCTGTAACACGCTTCCAGACCTGCTACATTTGGTAGCAGAGCGTGGTTACAAGCCAGGACTCCGAAGAAACAGCCGAAGACCAGCCAAATCCAGTCTATGAACTTCGGACTGGCCTTCGAAGAATCGCCCGGTGATCCATTGCCGCCACTTCAACAGTCTCAGCAATCAGCCCAGATCCAGCCACCAGCCGGCTCCTCAGCTCCGATCCAGCTCTTTCTGTCCCTGCCACTCATTGTCAGAGTTCCTCCGCCGGCTCCTATGATCTGCCCAGCCTGCTGCTCTCCGCTGATCTCTCTGCCTCGACGTCTCAGAATTCCTGATTTGCCAGTGATTGCGAGCCCGTCCCGACCGATCCTTGGAAGAAGCCCCCAGTGAACCCTGCCAATCAGTCAGTTATCCGGGAATCAGAACCGCACGAAGTCGATCCGTCCGGTGGAATCAGCCAGTGGAAATCAGTGGAACCAGATGTCTTTCCTCCGGTTGGTATTCAAGTTTGAGTAAATTGTTTGTAGCTTCTTGTGATTAGAGTGAGCCTGTGATTAGTTTGAATTTGTGATTAGATTGGAGCTGTGACTAGTTTGAATCAAGATAATTTATGAACTGTGACTAAAATATGTGTAATTTCGAAAGTTTCGGTAACGCAACAAAGACTGAAATTGGCTTTTGGGAAACCTGGTGAAGACTAAGGACCAAAAGCTAGTACGCAACCCGGTGAAAGCTAGGGACGTACAGAAAGTTGTCGTGCAGGCTGCCAGGTGCAAACCTCGGAATACCTTGCCGATCCAAAGTTTTAGAAAAGTTTAAAAGTAAATTTTTACCGAAACTTTCAAACTTAAAATCTTACAATTGAAACTGAATTTTGTCTGGTAACAGAGCACGTTTGGGGTGTATGGCGGACGGGAATAAGGGAAGTTTTGACTCTCAAGATATTTCTGACCAATTGCTCAAAAACCCCGACTTTGACAGACTTGAAAGGCACTCTAAAGCAATTAAAACTCAAGCAAAAATGTTGGAAGATATGAAAGATGAACTGGCCGAATGTAGCCAGAAAATTGCTCTGTTACCAAACCCACTTGACTTACAAGATTTTTCAAGCTTGAGAGACGATTTTACAGCGTTTAAACAAAGTTTCTTTGATACCTTTAATAATAGTAGCGGAACAACTAATCAGAAATCTGTTCTAGTTGGCCCAACGGAAACAGTTTCACTGCCAAAAGATACTTTGCGGCCATTTTCTGGAAAATCTGACGAACAGTCTATAGACGACTGGTTCGTAGTTTTCAAGTTAGTTGCAATTGCACAAAACTGGGATGAAGCCAAACAACTTCAAGTGTTGCCCGCCTATTTAAGAGATTTTGCATTAGATGTTTACAGGGGCCTCGATGCCTCGCAGAAAGACACCATGGACCACTTAGAGGAAGCTCTAACCGAGCAACTGAAGCCGGCAGAGTATGAAAGACTGGCGAGTATGCAACTTCATAGCCGAATTCAAAAACCTAGAGAAAGTGTTCAAGATTTCGCGTATGCAATACAGAGACTAGTCCAAAAAGCTTATACGGAAATGGACACGGATGCGGCTATGAATTTGTCTTTTAACAGCTTTATAAACGGGTTGAATCCTATGTATAAAACACAGCTAATTTTACAAAATCCAACTGACTTTCGAGATGCCATAAAAAGGGCAAGACAAATTGAAGCTTTGGAGGGACTAACTAGGCCAGCCGCGAGGCCGGTGGCAGCATATTCTCTCCCAAGTGCTGAAAAGCCGTCTAACCCAGAAATCGAGCCGTTACTCACAGAAATGGGGAAAGTGGTAGAGGCCATGAAGTTGCAGCACTCGCAAGCCATTTCACAAGCAAAGAAATTTGAGCAATTTCAACAATATGTGAATGATAATTTGACAGAGTTAAGAAATAAATTTGATCAAAGTCTTTCGCGAAATGCTGGACCTGTAAGTGCTCAAACTGTTATGAACTCTAACTTTAGAACTGGGGACAGGAGACCCAATACCCAGAGTCAGAACCGTCAGTCACCCGGTGGTCGAGGCCGCTGGACGGCTGATGGACGTCCAATCTGCAATTTTTGTTCGAAACCAGGGCATTACGCGATGTCTTGTCCTCAGAAAAGAGGAGGTAACCTAGCAAATGCAAGGGGGAGTAATTTTTCCGGAACTTCAAGAGCTTTTGGACAGAATGGACCTAGAACTCCAGCAGGAACTATGAACGCTAGAACAGGCTACTTACAAGAAGGTCCTGTTACTGGGTCGCATTTGCAATCTGAATTAACTGATATAACAATGACATTGAAATCTTTACAAGATGGGAAACAAGTTATAGCGAAAAATCAACAAAATCTGCAATCGGCATATGTTCAAGTGAGACAGGAAAATGACGCCCTGTTCGAACAGAATCGGAGACTTGCTGAGAAAATTTATAATGAAGATGAGAC
>JASAND010018174.1:0-14615 GCA_030248195.1 Trissonchulus latispiculum
TACAATTTTTCGAAGAACTGCCAATATCAACAGCAAGCAGCAGCCGATAGAAACTCTGGACAGTTTTCGCGAATATGGGTTGTTCAGCGAAGCTGGTCCATATTAGTGCGCTTTTAACCTAGTCCTCCTGGCATTTACAACCTGCCCCTCCCATATTAACGTTTTAAAACCTAGTCCTCTGTCCATTTACAACCTAATGTCACCCATATTGCATTTTTCATGCTCCACCGGAGCATTTTTATTCTTGTATATATATATAATTGTTTTAATTTTCATCAATTTCTAGACTCAACGTCTGCGGTCTGCTATAAATATTTCCTGATGGCAGATATATATATTACCAGGGGGCAACGCAATTTCGGGGGGGCATGCTCCCCTTGCCCCCTGGCTACGCTCCTGGCATATAGTCGGGCGGGAAAAAAACCCACTCGCCAATGCGGGAAAAAACCCACCCCCAGTGTGGGCTTACCGGTATAAGCTATCTAGGTTTTTAATAGCCTATCTTGAAGGGCATCCAAAATAACCCTGGAGGGTGTATTATTGTCGCTCCCACTGCTTCCCAGCAATTTTTTTGGGACTTTGAAATTTTCGAAAATTTTGGTCCGTCCAAGTACCGAAATTTGGCAAACTTTCCATGGCCACCCTGAACTACTGGAAAGACTTAGACCAAAGCGAATTGTATGTAAGTATGTGTAGGGCATCTGTTGCGCATCATGATGATATATGCCACACTGCTCTAACCCCTTCGGTGCGACCTGGGGGTGACCTAGAGTTGGCGGGAAAAAAACCAACATGCGGGAAAAAAACCCACTTTTCAAAACTGAAAATTTTTCTAAGCATTAGCAGGAAAGGTCACACGAATACATACATTTGTTTAATAGAGCCTATAGATTAAATTGGTATAGGTTTTACCTGGGTTCGATCTGTTATGGGAGGTCCAGGGGGTCAAAATCGGACATGGTGCCATTTCAAGCCAAAATTTCAAATTTGGCCAAAAACGCTTATTTTTGCCTAAAATGGGCCTAGTTTGGCTCTAAATACAGGAAAAACACGTTTTCTACACGATAGGATGCTTAAACTGACGAAAATAAACAATTTTAAAAAATTTCCAAAATTTGCCTGCCTACATATGTTTATGTGTTAAACATACCAAATTTTCAAAAGTCAACTATGACCTCAATTTTTCAACAAAAACTAATATATTTTGATGCAGTTGTACTGAAAACAACCCGCTCTTTCATTTGGAACGGTTAGAAATGCTCCTGGCAACTTGCCAAAAAATTTTCGGGGTGGGTTTTTTCCCGCATATGGGTTTTTTCCCGCATTGGGTTTTTTCCCGCCAGTTTGGGACATTTTTTCTCACTAACGGCACCCTAGAGAGGTGTTCTATAGCTCATAAGAAAGCTTACGACTAGGCCTAGCAGCCTGTATAGTCAGTATTTGGCCAAAAATCTGAAAAGTGGGTTTTTTCCCGCTTGACTATATATAGTCAAGCGGGGAAAAAAACCCCACTTTTTTTTCTTGGACCAGAACTTTCGACTGGTTTGGGTTAGCACGACTTTGATACTATATTTAATTAGGGTTTGCCCTAAGCTTTCGAATGAGGTATAGTTTGTCTCTCTAGACCCTGCCGTTATGGAGAAATTAAAGTTTTCCGTGTCGGGAAAAAAAACCCAATGCGGGGAAAAAAACCCATCGGCGGGAAAAAAAACCCACCCGAATTTTTTGCTGGAAGCGTGCCAGAACAAGTTTGACGGTGCCATTCGAAAGAGCGGGTTGTTTTTAGTAGGTCTACATCGAAAAATACCAACATTTTTGAAAAATTTCAGAAAAAATTGAATTTTGAAAATTTTGTATGTTTAACACGTAAACATAGGCAAATTTTGGAAATTTTTTAAAAGTGTTTATTTTTGGCAGTTTAAGCATCCTATCGTGTAGAAAACGTGTTTTTCCTGTATTTAGAGCTAAACTAGACCCATTTTAAGGCAAAAATAAGCATTTTTGGCCAAAATTGAAATTTTGGCTTGAAATGGCACCATGTCCGATTTAGACCCCCTGGACCATCCATAACAGAACGAACCCGGGTAAAACCTATACCAACTTAATCTATAGGCTCTATTAAACAAATGTATGTATTAGTTTGACCTTTCCTGCTAACGGTTAGAAAAATATTCAATTTTGAAAAGTGGGTTTTTTTTCCCCGCCGATGGGTTTTTTTTCCCGCCAACTCTAGGTCACCCCCAGGTCGCACCGGAGGGGTTAGAGCAGTGTGGCATATATCATCATGAAGCCCAACAGATGCCCTACACATACATACTATCCGCTTTGGTCTAGGTCTTGCCAGTAGTTCAGGGTGGCCAGCCAAAGTTTGCCAAATTTCGGCACTTGGACGGACCAAAATTTTCGAAAATTTCAAAGTCCCAAAAAATTTGCAGGGAAGCAGTGGGAACAACAATAATGCAGCCTCCAGGGTTATTTTTGACGCTCTTCAAGATAGGCTATTAAAATCCTATATAGCTCATACCGGTAAGCCCACACTGGAGGTGGGTTTTTTTCCCGCATATTAAAATGGGTTTTTTTCCCGCTTGACTATATACAGTATATACAGTATAGCTCAAAACAGTTAATTTTTTGCGAAGTTCACAAACTCTGCGATCTTCGCGAAACAAGCGACATTTCACAAAATTTAGAGAAGTTCGCGAAAAAGTTAGCTTAATTGATGTGAGGGGTTTTCAAAAATTGGAAAAAATTTTAAAGTTTAATTTGGACTCAAGATTTGGTGCCTTCGCGAAGTTCGCTAAAGGTTATCGAAGTTCGCACAATTTCGGGAAGTTCGCCAAGATTCTGGAGACTTTCGCGAAGATCTTAGTGAAGTTTGAAGGAATTTCGCTAAAATCTTCGCGAACTTCGCAAACAGTTAGCGAACTTCTTTAAAATCTATATATACGCGAAATTCTCTAATATTCTGAGTTTATTTTAGGCAAAAATAGTGGGGGAGATCGAAAAGGGGGGGAATGATATGGGTCAAAAATGCTGTATAAACAGCCTGTTTTCCACTACACTGCTATAACTATGCTTAAAATTGCTCAAAAATCAAGTTTTAGCACCAAAAATGCGATTTTTGATCAAAAATTTCCGGCGATGTCGAAAAATTTAGACCAAAAATCCTAAAAGTTTGACTACTTCTGGGCACCTTAGGGTGATGAGCCCAAAAAAGTGGGGGGGCCCGCCCCCTCCCCCCCTCCCCGTAAAATAAACTCAGGTATTTTGGCGAATTTCGCGAAATAATGCCAAGTCCCGGCTGAAAGTAACCCTCCTTTTTTCGCGAGCAATTCGCGAATTGCTCGCGAACAGTAGCAAAAAATGCTCGCAAATTTCTACGAGCAGCCATTTTTTGTAATTTTTTTCAAAGTCTTTTTGTAACTGGCTAGAACAATTTAGTTCGTCTAGATTACATGCATATAAAGTTTAAGCATAGCGCTATATACGTGTGTGCTTGTGCAACAACTTTAGCTGCCAGGCTTGCTGTTATATGCACATTAAGCTTATGCCTTAACTACGCACATACATATATACATGCAGCACTATATTCGTTGTTAGTATGTATATATACAGTAACTTTAGCAGCTGCAGCTGCAGGAAAACTTCAACAAAAAATTTGAAAACTGGAAAAGAAATCCAGAAAAAGTACAAGTATATACATGTTAAAAAACGGCACGAGCAAACGCGAGCATGATTTAAAAAGAACTACGAATTTTCGCGAGTTGCTCGCGAATTGCTCGCAAGCAAAAGGGTGGGTTACTTTCAGCCGGGACTGTAGCTAACTTCGCGAAGACACCAAATCTTGAGTCCGAATTAGATTTTAAATTTTTTTTGCCAATTTTTGGTAGATTGGAGAAAATCCCTCAAATTAACTAAGCTACGTAACGATTTCGCGAAGTTCGCTAACTTTTTTGTGAACTTCTCTAAATTTAGCGAAATATCGCTTGCTGCGCAAAGATCGCAGAGTTTGGGAGCTTCGCAAAGAATTAACTTTGTTTTGAGCTATATATATATATATAATTGTTTTAATTTTCATCAATTTCTAGACTCAACGTCTGCGGTCTGCTATAAATATTTCCTGATGGCAGATATATATTACCAGGGGGCAACGCAATTTCGGGGGGGCATGCTCCCCTTGCCCCCTGGCTACGCTCCTGGCATATAGTCGGGCGGGAAAAAAACCCACTCGCCAATGCGGGAAAAAACCCACCCCCAGTGTGGGCTTACCGGTATAAGCTATCTAGGTTTTTAATAGCCTATCTTGAAGGGCATCCAAAATAACCCTGGAGGGTGTATTATTGTCGCTCCCACTGCTTCCCAGCAATTTTTTTGGGACTTTGAAATTTTCGAAAATTTTGGTCCGTCCAAGTACCGAAATTTGGCAAACTTTCCATGGCCACCCTGAACTACTGGAAAGACTTAGACCAAAGCGAATTGTATGTAAGTATGTGTAGGGCATCTGTTGCGCATCATGATGATATATGCCACACTGCTCTAACCCCTTCGGTGCGACCTGGGGGTGACCTAGAGTTGGCGGGAAAAAAAACCAACATGCGGGAAAAAAACCCACTTTTCAAAACTGAAAATTTTTCTAAGCATTAGCAGGAAAGGTCACACGAATACATACATTTGTTTAATAGAGCCTATAGATTAAATTGGTATAGGTTTTACCTGGGTTCGATCTGTTATGGGAGGTCCAGGGGGTCAAAATCGGACATGGTGCCATTTCAAGCCAAAATTTCAAATTTGGCCAAAAACGCTTATTTTTGCCTAAAATGGGCCTAGTTTGGCTCTAAATACAGGAAAAACACGTTTTCTACACGATAGGATGCTTAAACTGACGAAAATAAACAATTTTAAAAAATTTCCAAAATTTGCCTGCCTATGTTTATGTGTTAAACATACCAAATTTTCAAAAGTCAACTATGACCTCAATTTTTCAACAAAAACTAATATATTTTGATGCAGTTGTACTGAAAACAACCCGCTCTTTCATTTGGAACGGTTAGAAATGCTCCTGGCAACTTGCCAAAAAATTTTCGGGGTGGGTTTTTTCCCGCATATGGGTTTTTTCCCGCATTGGGTTTTTTTCCCGCCAGTTTGGGACATTTTTTCTCACTAACGGCACCCTAGAGAGGTGTTCTATAGCTCATAAGAAAGCTTACGACTAGGCCTAGCAGCCTGTATAGTCAGTATTTGGCCAAAAATCTGAAAAGTGGGTTTTTTCCCGCTTGACTATATATACAGTATATACAGTATAGCTCAAAACAGTTAATTTTTTGCGAAGTTCACAAACTCTGCGATCTTCGCGAAACAAGCGACATTTCACAAAATTTAGAGAAGTTCGCGAAAAAGTTAGCTTAATTGATGTGAGGGGTTTTCAAAAATTGGAAAATTTTTAAAGTTTAATTTGGACTCAAGATTTGGTGCCTTCGCGAAGTTCGCTAAAGGTTATCGAAGTTCGCACAATTTCGGGAAGTTCGCCAAGATTCTGGAGACTTTCGCGAAGATCTTAGTGAAGTTTGAAGGAATTTCGCTAAAATCTTCGCGAACTTCTTTAAAATCTATATATACGCGAAATTCTCTAATATTCTGAGTTTATTTTAGGCAAAAATAGGGGGAGATCGAAAAGGGGGGAATGATATGGGTCAAAAATGCTGTATAAACAGCCTGTTTTCCACTACACTGCTATAACTATGCTTAAAATTGCTCAAAAATCAAGTTTTAGCACCAAAAAATGCGATTTTTGATCAAAAATTTCCGGGGATATCGAAAAATTTAGACCAAAAATCCGAACAGTTTGACTACTTCTGGGCACCTTAGGGTGATTGGGGGGGAGCCCAAAAAAGTGGGGGGGGCCGCCCCCTCCCCCCCCCCGTAAAATAAACTCAGGTATTTTGGCGCATTTCGCGAAATAATGCCAACTTCAGGAAACTAGCTAACTTCGCGAAGACACCAAATCTTGAGTCCGTATTAGATTTTAAATTTTTTTGCCAATTTTTGGTAGATTGGAGAAAATCCCTCAAATTAACTAAGCTACGTAACGATTTCGCGAAGTTCGCTAACTTTTTTGTGAACCTCTCTAAATTTAGCGAAATATCGCTTGCTGCGCAAAGATCGCAGAGTTTGGGAGCTTCGCAAAAAATTAACTTTGTTTTGAGCTATATATATATATATCAGTGGCGCACCCAGAGTTTTCTGACAGGGGGGGCGGCACCAAAATTGAAATTTTTCTTTTCAAATTTATATATTTATTTCTACACATGTTTTATATACAAGTTTCACTTTGAGAACAAACAATAGTATATAGCAGGGTTGGGTTTTTTCCGGAAAAAAATTATTGCGGAAAAAAACTAGTTTTTTTCCGGTTTTTTTCCGGTTTTTTTCCAGTATTTTTCCGTTTTTTCCGATTTCACCAAAGGTTTTAAACTGTTTCTGGAGTGCCAAAATTGAGCAAATTTTAATGAATTTAAGCTTTTAAACGTATTTTCATGCGATAAACTATAAATACAGGCGACTTTAAAGAATTTCTTGATTTTTTCGGAAAAATTCAAAAATTTTCCAACTTTTCGGAAAAAAACTCGCGAGTATTTTTCCGAAGCCTGCGGAAAAAACGGAAAAAAACCGTTTTTTTCCGGTGCCCATCCCTGGTATATAGTTTGTTTTTTGACTGAGGTACGTAGTTAAATAGAATTCAACATTCTTATAAACGTGAAAGCAGGGGGTCTGGGGGGCGCAGCCCCCCAGAAGTTGGGAAATTTTTTGATTCTCGACATGAAAGCAATTTTTCTGAACACTTTCTGCTGTTTAAAATTATCTTAGTTGTCTTCGGCTGGAGCCATGGTTTCACCAGATAATGTATATATATATATATATATATATATTATATATATATATATAACTCAAACTCAAGCTGATAAAATTCAAGCTAAGCAACGCAACTTAACTAGGATACATAAACGGGGGTCTGGGGGCGGTAGCCCCCAGCTAAAAGCAAGAGCTCTTTTTAAAAAGTAGCACCTGTTTGGAAATTTTTAGAGCCATTTTGTGGAAAGCGGAAGCAAAATTTGACTGAGAATTTTGTGTCTGCATTTTTAAATTGCATTTTGTAAATAAAGTGTGCCTATGCACTAGCAGGGTATTTTTTACAGGTGGGGCCCCCGAAATTGACCGTCCCCCCGAAAATGCCTTCCCCCCCGGATTTTGGTCTGCCTCCTTAATGAGGTCTACATTTTTTCCAAAAATGGTCAAATTTTCAAAAATTTTCCGGCTTCGCCGGAGATTTTTTCGTAAAAATGGCTATTTATATATACCTTAAATCCTGGCATTTTTGAGAATGTTTTGTGTTTCACCATGCAAAATACGCCAAAAAATACCATTTCTTGGCTCATTTTGGCAAAAAATCTTCCCCCCTCCCGAAAATTTCCCCCCCGGGAAGCCCCCCCCCGGAAAAAAATCCCTAAAAAATACCCTGCACTAGTGGTGGGCGCCTGCTATTCTTCCATATCCCAATAGCCGCCTATTTTAGTTTAGCCTGATGATATCCGGTAATCCACCTATTCGAAACTTAAGTTCAAGAAAATTTTTCGATTTTGCAGATAACATTTTAATTTTTCTGTCATTTTTGGTACGCTGCGAATTTCTGTCATGCAGTCACGCCACAACCTTTCATTCAGAAATATCAGAAGTAATTTAGAAGAAATTATATATTATAACTTAAGAGTAAGCAGAAAGAAACGTCAGCATAATTGAAAGTCCACCCTACCCCAACCCCAAATGTTATGTACTCTAAAACACACAAAAAATGGCTAATTCGCGCCGAAGGCGCAAATTTTGTTTTGCCTGCTTTTCCTCCTTTCTGGATCTTAATTTTTCTGACCTTCGAAACCTGACTGAGGGGGCGGCCGCCCCCGCCCCCCTTGGGTGCGCCCCTGATATATATATATATATATATATATATATATATATATATACAGTGGCGTAGATAGGTCATTGCTTCGGGGGGGGGGCGGATTTTCGGCAAGTCGGGGGGGGCCGGAGCCCGACCCCCCCCCTCCCCGAACTTGTGCAATTTTTTACCTCGACCCACAATCAGCTTTCAATATTTCTATAAGTAAAATTGAGTTTTTCAGATTTTCACCAAAAACGGGTACAGCAGCTTTAATTCTTAATTAGTATCTAAACTTGAGAAATTTTCTCAGATTTTCACCAAAAACGGCTTGATTATTAAAGCTGACATTTTTCTGATTTTCACCAAAAACTGCTAGAGAAACTTTATACATATACATAATTCTTTAATACCAGTTGAAAATTTTTAACTTTCTAAATTTTTTGAAAGGAATTGCTTTTGAATCCCCAGAAATTGAGAATTTTTAAAATTTCAGACATGAAAGCAGTTTTTCAAAGCACTTTTTATTTCAGATCAGCAAATAATCTGAGAGCAAAGTACGTAGTTGTGCTCGTTATACAATTTAATAATAGATTTACGTAATATCAACTGTTTTTCGCACCGACTAAATACAAGATTCTGCATGACAGAAAAACGACCTTGAACAACTTGTAAGCAGAACTGCATGGTTTATTTGGAATAAGCATTAATATTTCAAAATCCTCGCGATAGCCAGGAAAGCTGAAGAATTTAGATATTATTAGTATACGTCATATGTGGAGTGAAGCATGAGTGATCGCGAATATGGGTTGTTCAGCGAAGCTGGTCCATATTAGTGCGCTTTTAACCTAGTCCTCTGTCATTTACAACCTGCCCCTCCCATATTAACGTTTTAAAACCTAGTCCTCTGTCAATTTACAACCTAAAGTCACCCATATTGCATTTTTCATGCTCCATTGGAGCATTTTTATTCTTGTCCTATTTCATTTTTAAGGTTCCCAGTAAACCTATAGTGAAAATGTCAAAGTTTCATAAAAGAAACTTTACAAATTCCGCCAATTATTAATCATCAACCGAAAGCACAGAACAAAGAAGCTTGAAAAGTTCCAACAGGCCGTGCTGTACTTCCGCAGCACTCTACTGCAGTGCAACCAGTGGCGTAGATAGGTCATAGCTTCGGGGGGGGGGATTTTCGGCAAGTCGGGGGGGGGTCCGGAGCCCGCGGCGACCCCCCCCCCCCTCCCCGAAATTGTGCAATTTTTTACCTCGACCCACAATCAGCTTTCAATATTTCTATAAGTAAAATTGAGTTTTTCAGATTTTCACCAAAAACGGGTACAGCAGCTTTAATTCTTAATTAGTATCTAAACTTGAGAAATTTTCTCAGATTTTCACCAAAAACGGCTTGATTATTAAAGCTGACATTTTTCTGATTTTCACCAAAAACTGCTAGAGAAACTTTATACATATACATAATTCTTTAATACCAGTTGAAAATTTTTAACTTTCTAAATTTTTTGAAAGGAATTGCTTTTGAATCCCCAGAAATTGAGAATTTTTAAAATTTCAGACATGAAAGCAGTTTTTCAAAGCACTTTTTATTTCAGATCAGCAAATAATCTGAGAGCTAGCATTGTATATACGCGTGGAAGCGCTGTGGAGAAACCAAATGTCGCGAAGAAATAGGACCCGCGGGGGTCTGGGGGCGGAGAACCTCGAATTGCAGAATTTTTCATATTTATACTCCCTGAGGAATAATTTTGAGCACTTTCTTTATTAAGTGCCACATCAGCAAGACTGGCGCAATATGTTAAGCTCGCGCTGCGCGCGAGCTTAAAAATTTTTTCCACTGGCAAAATTTCCAGGGGGGCAAAGGTGCTTCGGGGGGGGCGCCCGCCCCGGCGCCCCCCCCCCCTTATCTACGCCCATGTATATATATATATATATATATACTGTAGTTGCCTGGCATTTGTTTAGGGTTTTGAAAGTGGAAGGGCTTCCGAAAAGTGTGGGGGGGCGAGTCCAACGTATAAAATACTAAAATTTTTAGCGAAAATTAGCATTTTTAGGTAAAAACACAAAAAATCGCTGTTTTTAAGCTTAAAATTAACTTTAAGTCCATAAATTAGCTAAAAATTGAGAAAATTTTTGAAAATTTGACCTCAAAAACCTAATTTTTCGACACTTTTGGGCGACCCCCAAAAAAGTGGGGGGCTTTCGAAAAGCGGGGGGCCCCCACTAAAAAATGCCAGATAGCAGTATATACATACGGACGGATGTAGAAAACAGGCTATTTTTACTGTATATATTTTTGGCATTTTTAGATTATTGTATCCCCTCACTTTTCGACCTCCTCCCACTCTGCCCACCCCCGTTTTTCGCCTAAAATAAACCCGGCTATGTTGGAATTAAACTGGGCTTTTTTTACTGGGGGGGGCGCTTTTTGGGTTCCCCCCCCCCACTTTTTGGGTTCCCCCCCCACTTGGCCCCCCCCCATTCGGCCCCACCCCCACTTTTTTGGGTTCGCCCCCACTCACTATAAGATGCCCAGAAAATGCCAAATTTTAAGAATTTTTGGTCAAAATTTTAAAAAATTTTCCGGCTTCGCCGGAATATTTTGGTCAAAAATCGTCTATTTTGGTATTCAAACTCAATTTTTGAGCACTTTCAAGCGTAGTTATAGCAGTACATATGTAGAAAACAGGCTATTTTTACTGCATTTTTAGCGGTTTTAGAACACTTTAGATCCCCCCCCACTTTTGGGCCCCCCCACTAGTGGGCGGGGCTCCCCCCCCCCACTCTCCCCACCCCCACTTTTTTCGCCTAGAAAAAGCCCAGTTAGAGGACTACAGGTGTAGGCTGTCGACCATGCCGTCTTCTGATTATTCATACCAGCATTGCAGTATATATGCCTGCTGCACTGCGTAACTGTCGTATCCTTTGTGACCTTGATAAAATATTCTAAGTGTACAATTTTTTTAGCATTCCGCAGCAACTCTTCTAACATCTTTACATCTTTCTCTTTGTAACTTTGCTATACGTATATACGTTCTCCAACGTTTCTCATCTTGTCACATCAGAAATCAGAGGATCATGGCCAGCGGTGATGCTCCAGTTACTCCCAAGGATTTCCTACCCAAGGCCCCGGAACCCTTTCAGAATGAGATCACTGGTCAGCACGCCCTGAAACATGTACAGCCTCAGGAGAAGGCCACTCTCCCTACCAAAGAAGGTCGGTTAGTCACAAACAAACAAAGATTTATTTGGTTGTTGTTTGGTGTTGCTGTTGTTGTTTGTTCGTCCCGGACTCTTCGACATATTAGTAGGTATAATATAACTGGCATTTTTAAGTGGGGGGCTTCGCCTCCCCCCCCCCCCCCTAGGGAGGGGGAAGTGGGGCCGAAAAAGGATTTTTAAGGTAAAAACGCAAAACATCGCTGTTTTTAAGCTTAAAATGAACTTATAAGTCCATAAATTAGCTAAAAATTAAGAAAGTTTTTGAAAATTTGACCTCAAAAACTTACTTTTTAAAGGGCGACTCCCAAAAAAGTGGGGGACCACCCCCCCCCCACAATTCCAAGACCAGACGCACCGATGCTAGCCAAGGGTCTGTTCTGCTTTGATCCAATAGGTACCTGTCTGTCTGTTCTCGGCTATTTTGCTCGATGCGATAAGGGAGTGGGCCAGGGTTGGGACTGGGAGTCTCGCTCCGCCCAAAAGCCGAGACTTGACCAGTCTCGGTCTCGGAACGAGACCGAACATTTTTTGAAACCATCAAATTTCAGCTAAAATTGGTAGTTTCAGTTTCGGTACCCTGGTCTCAGTCTCGCCCAAGCCCTGGGGGGGCGGGGGTTAACCAGCCAGGTTAATACTTAGCGGAAGCAGCAGCCAGCTGAAATTACCCAAAAGGAAGCGGCCGACTATGTTTAGTGGGGACGTGGGTAATGATTCTCCATGGCTTGTGCTACCGACCAGCATGATTAGGAGTTTCGCTCTCGCCCACATGCCGAAACTTGGCCAGTCTCGGTCTCGCTCATCAACAAGTCTCGGTTTTGGACCGAAACAGGAAATTTTTTGGACATTGGATTTCAGCAAATATTTTAAATCAGTGTTATGAGTTATGACAACCAAATAACGAGGTGCGGCGAATTTATGTCTGTGGGTTAAACTCCCTAAAACCTTAAAAATTGCAAGAAACTATATATACTTTTAAACCACTGGCGGATCCAGGATTTCGTGACGGGGGGGGGGGCGGAGCCCCCCAGAAGTTGAAGAAGTTTTTTGTTTTTGCAATAAAATCGGTCTTCGGATCTTTAATTCTTTTTATACTGAAGAACTGAACAAATTTTTTAAAATTCTTGACATTTTTAGGCAAAAATGGTAATTTTATCCGAAAAATCGGATGCATTTCAAGCTTTTTCTTCACAAATGCAATACATATGCGGTTAAAAAGTAGAAAATTCGTGCCGAAGGCGCGAAATTTTTTGGTTTTTTGCTCTTTTTTCTCTTTCTCTCATTAATTTTTCCTACCTACGACACGCGACGGGGGGGGGGGCGGCCGCCGCCCCCCACCACCCCGGAATCCGCCCCTGTTTTAAACCTAAAATTGTTTGTCTCGGCGGTCTCGCTCAACCCTGCCGATCAGCTGTCTTAGACAACCAGTACCTTCCCTCCCCTTCCCCGCGTTTACCATGGTGGACTTTCCTGCGTTCTCATCATCATGGTCGGCTCGGGTTACCATCGGATCCTGTTTTTCTGCATTTCTTTCTTATTGTTCAGTTGTAATTTTGCTGTGTATATACTCACTCGCTTTGTTTGTCCTTTTGTTTCCCTCACTATGATTTTGTGTGATAAGTTTTGTTTTGGTTTCAGACATTGATGCTGAGAAAAAGGAGGAAGAGTTCAGGAAAGGGATCGAAACCTTCGACAAGGGCGCCCTCAAGCCCACAGAGACGGCAGAAAAGAATCCGTTGCCCACAGCTGAAGGTAAAACCTACATGCTCTTGTGTGCTATCTTACTAGTTTTTTGGCAGTTTTTGTGGGGGAGCTCCGTCGAATGTGCGAGGTAAAAGAGGACGGGAAAAGAAAGTTTTCGGTTTTTGTAATTTTTTCCGATATAGGTTGAAAAAAGGAAATCATTCCTACTGTTATTTTGACCGTTTTTACATGAAATCTTAATGTTTTCTGAACTCTCTCGTCGATTTTGGCTTATTTACAACATTTTTCAAGGGGTGTAGTCAGACCCGGGAAAAAACACCGCAATTATAAGGTTAAAAAAACGGTGCCGCATGGCAGGCCCGGTGAGTGCAACTAATGTGTGATAATATAGCGCGACCATGAAGTTACCACACACTGTAATTATGAGAAACCCTGGGCTAAATAGAAAGTTTTCAGTATGTTTTTAAAGTTGACCTCCAAAAACTACCGCCAAAAGCTAAGGGTCATATCGTAATGTCCAAGCTTCTCTTGCTAGCATGGGAAGCACTCTGGCTCCCAATACTTGTACGTGTCAGACTGGTCCCAAATGTTGCTTACACAAGACACCATATCCCCTGCTGCATTGGGGCTCCAGCTGCTGACCATTTTTACCCCCAAAATTTCGCCGCTGATTGGGTAAAAAATGGTCAGAACCCAGCAAAAAAATTTTCTGGAGCAATATGGGGGTTAACTTTGGTTTTTTGGCTAAATATACTACATTTGATGCACTCTTTCACCTGGATGCATCAATATTGCTCCAGCGCCAATATTTTGGGGTGGTTTTTTGATACCACAAGCCATTTTTTACCATTTTGTAAATCACCGATTTTTTATTAATCTGAGAACCTGTGGAGCTGGAGAAGATTTTAATACCTCAATCGATAGAGGGCAGTGCCTGGCACTTACACGCCAAACCGCTCCCAGATTGGTGAACATTTGTGAAAGTTTAGAGGCTTAAGTCGAAAATAGTTTTTCCCGGGACTGACTATAATAGTTGGGGATGAGTAAAGCTGATGATATTAATTATGGGAAGATTAATTTATGAAATCAAAACATTAGATAACTATCGAAAAACTGATTATTGAGCTAATAAAACTATGTTCATGAAGCTGAGCTAACTTTGGAATGTAATATTTTACCATGAAGTTTGTGTACAGTTGAGTAACTTGGAGAGTGGAGTATACGTATATATATATACCACGTCTAACAGTTGAGTGCTCAACCAAAAACTGTTAAAACGTCTAGAATTTTTACTTTACGAAATTCTACCTGCAAAAATCAGTATCATGGGGGAGCTCGGAGAGCCCCCCATAATATGAGCTATAAAAGCACTTTGCGGATTTGGAAAAGTGCTAAATTAGGCATAACTAATTAACGGGAAGGAATTAAGAGCTAATATTTACATTTTTGAAATCTCCAGGCTAAGAGCTTTCGAATGATACCAAACTTGCCCGGAAAAAATGAACTTTGAAAAAATCGACTTTCTCTTACGGGTTTGAAAATTAGGTTTTTTTTTCTCTGTAAAGAGCATGATTTTTTCCAATTTTTGTGTTAACTCGATTTTTCGAACGGCCCATAGGAAAAATTTTTCTATACTATTTTTTGATTATCTAGGCAATGGTACTTAGCAAGTTTATGTTTTTTTTTCGAATTTCGATTTGGTTCGATTTTTCATAGATGGTCAAAAATGGGAAAAATAGCGTTTTTG
>JASAND010018175.1:0-21022 GCA_030248195.1 Trissonchulus latispiculum
CAGGAGCCTTAAACGAACTCACGACAAAGACCCCTACCAAGGTTGGCCGCAGAGAATCTCTGATTCTGGAACACCACCTTTCAGAGATCTGGTGCTTAAGTCTGCTTCATTGCGAACAGACGTGCTGACCTTCCGTGTAAAGAAGGAAGAGCTTACAGTGTTTAGAGTTTAGAACAGATCAGAGTTTTGATCTTGCTCACTTCATTACATATAAAAATATAAAGCAAACGTTATTACAATGTTCTAGTAACTATAAAAAGCGAAAAATTGTGCAAAAATTGTCTAAAACGTCAGAAAAAATTTTCGATTTTTGTAGTGTTAAAGAGCTGGTTCCGGTTCCGGTTCCGGTTTTTTAAAGCCAATTCCGGTTCCGGTTCCGGTTTTTTGGAGTTCCGGTCGATCCCTAATATATATATATATATATACACACATATATACATAGGTTTTAATAGCCTATTTTGAAGAGCGTCCAAAATAACCCTAGAGGCTGTATATATTATTGTCGCTCCCGCTGCCCCTGCAGTTTTTTTGGGACTTTGAAATTTTCGAAAATTTTCGAAAAAAGGGTTGGGTCGGGTAGCACCCCCCAGCCCTTTTTTCAACCCTCCCCCAAAACGTTTTGGTGGGGTCGTCCCCCTCCCAAGTGAGGGGGTGGGTAGTCGCGCCAAAGGCGAAAAATGGCCAAAATTTAGGTATTTTTCGTGTAAATTTTGCAAAGATTTTCAAAAAAGTTCAAATTTTGGTCCTAAAGTGTTTATTATTGCGAGAAATATATACACGAAAAGAACACAATTAGAAACATGTTGATAATGAAGTTATCGAGTTTAAAACCACTGTCTAATGATAAAACAAAAACATTCAACCATGAAGTAAATTTATCATTAGACAGTGGTTTTAAACTCGAAAACTTGATTGCCAGCATGTTGCCAAGTCCAAAATGGGGTCAATCATAGTTTCCTTGGGGGTTGGGG
Source organism: Trissonchulus latispiculum (assembly GCA_030248195.1). NCBI lineage: Eukaryota > Metazoa > Nematoda > Enoplea > Enoplida > Ironidae > Trissonchulus > Trissonchulus latispiculum. The sequence continues at coordinate 972 of JASAND010018175.1, forward strand.
GGGGCGTATCCCCCCCAAAATTTTTGACCAATTTTACCCCCCCCCCCCCAGAATTTTTGACTTGCCCTCCCCCCAACCTTCGGCTACCCCCCCCGAACCCACCCCCAGCGATTTTCGGGCCCAAAAAGTTAGCTAAATTTGGCCGAAAAATGGTCATTTTTTGAAAAATTTTTCTAAAATTTTGACTTAAAATCGCTTTAAAACGGTGCAAAAACGCTAAAAACGATAAAAACAAGCCTTGTTTTGACAAAAAAGTGTTAAAATACAGAAAATTTTGCGTTTTTAGGCCATTTTTCGAAATTTCTGAGGTCCGAATTCTGGTGTGGGGGTTGGGGGGGGGTACCCCCCATCACATTTCTTGGGTCGACCACCCAACCACCCAAGATTTACCCCCCCCCCCAGACCCAAAGTTCCAGGGAAACTATGGGGTCAATATTGAGTCAGAAACTCCATAATAAAGCTAAAATTTCTCGCAATAATAAACACTTTAAGCCAAAAATTTGGACTCTTTTGAAAATTTATGCAAAATTTAACCTAAAAATCATAGTTTCACCAGGGGGGGGTTGGGGTGAGGGGTACCCCCGCCCCCAAAATTTTCGACCAGCTTACCCCCTCCCAAATCTTTTGACGATTTTTTAGCTATTTTTACCAATTTTTCGGAAATTTTTTGAAAATTATCGAATTTTTGGCTAAAAATTTGCAAACATTCAGGTAGGGAGTTGAAATTTTTAGGTGGGAGGGGGTCAACCGAATGCCGATTTGGGGGGAGGGGTAGAAAAAAATTGGGTGGGGTCGGACGCGGACCCCTTCATTGGCCTGGCAATTTTTTAGTGGGGGGGGGTGGGGGGGCCCCACTTTTCGAAAGCCCCCTCACTTTTGGCAGCCCCCCCCCCCCACTTTTCGGAAGCCCCCCCACTTTTTTGGGGGTCGCCCAAAAGTGTCGAAAAATTAGGTTTTTGAGGTCAAATTTTCAAAAATTTTCTCAATTTTTAGCTAATTTATAGACTTATAAACTCGTTTTAAGCTTAAAAACAGCGATTTTTTGCGTTTTTACCTTAAAATGCTAATTTTTCGCTAAAAATTTCGGTATATTTTACATTTGGCTCGCCCCCCCCACTTTTCGGATGCCCCCCCACTTCCCCCTCCCAAGGGGGGGGCCCACTTTCAAAACCCTAAAAAAATGCCAGTTGGCTATGATTGACCATGATGATTGACCCCCTTGTTTAGGAGCGATACATATTTTTTAACATTTTGACAACAAGTCAGCTACTAAGAAGGGCAACAGTTTTGTGAAATTCTTGCGATTTCTAGAGGAGGGATTCTTAGAGGAAATTCCCCCTCCCCCGCAAAATTTCCTTAATTACATTTTGTAGAGCCATTGAGGGCATAGTTTCCTTTGGGGGGGGGGGGGGTTGGGGGGGGTAACCCCCCCCCAAAATTTTTGACCAAATTTACCCCCCCCCCTATATTTTTTGACTTACCCTCCCCCAACTTTTGGCTACCCCCCCCGAACCCCCCCCAACGATTTTTGGACCCAAAAAGTTAGCTAAATTTGTCAAAAAATGGTCATTTTTTGAAAAATTTTTCAAAAATTTTGACCTAAAATCGCATTAAAACGGTGCAGAAGCGCCTAAAACGTTAAGAACATTGAACAAGCCTTATTTTGATGAAAAAAGGGCTAAATTACAGAAAATTTTGCATTTTTTGGCCATTTTTCGAAATTTCTGAGGTCCGAATTCTGGGGGGGGGGGGTTGGGGGGGGGGTACCCCCATCACATTTCGGAGGTCGGCCAAGATTTACCCCCCCCCCAGACCCAAAGTTCCAGGGAAACTATATATGATTGAGGGAGGGCTGGATCCGCCGGTTTGTTCTGGGTTGGGTTGTCCTATATACATCTGGATTGTCCTACACAATTTAATTGGCTGGTGTAGTAGCAAATAAGAATACACATTAAAAGTCGTACATGTCACTGTGAAGGGTCACAAGGGTAAATTTTACTCAGTTTATGCAGAAAGTTGTTTTAAAAATGAATACAAAGGAATTTTATGTGTCTTTACGTGGAAAATATTTTGCTGTTGGCATTTTCATTTTTACGAAAGGATTCAAATAAAATGTTAGGCTACTTAAATTTGAAATTCGTCAAAATTTCAGATTTGTAGAAATTGCTAAAGCAAAGGAAACTTTTGAATAAATTCTTCAATTTCTGCCAATTCCAAAACACATATATACCGGGATTATGTTAAATTTTAGAAGCTTTTAGGTGGTAATAAAGCAGAGCTTTAACAATCGCTAAACTTTGCTTATCATTGCACCTAAATGAAATTTTATCCAAATAATAGCATTTTCAAGTAGATTCTAAAACTTAAAGTTAAAATGTTTCACAATGTCACGAAAGCATTAAAAAGTCATTACGTACATACTCCTTACCGTAGAATACATTTACATTTAAAATTTAAGGAATTACTCAGCTATTGTATATGTGAGACGTCATACTGTAGTTAACACTACCTAGTAGGCGGGCGCAATTAACACGTGCATTTCAAAGAGCCAATCAGCAAGTGTAGGACAATCCAGATGTAGGACAATCCAGAATACGCCATACGACAGCCCCACCCCAGCCCTTTTTGGAGCCAAAAAGTTAGCTAAATTTTAGGTTAATTTTGCCAAAAATGGTCAATTTTTGAAAAATTTTGGCTTAGAATCGCTTTAAAACCGTGTAAAAACGCCTAAAACGATTAAGCAAGTCATGTTTTGATGAAAAAAGCGTTAAAATATAGAAAATTTTGCATTTTTAGGCATTTATGAATTACATATAGCTCTCGTCTCCTACAGTGTGAATGAGCAAGCCAAAATAGAATTTTTAAATTTTTAATAGGTAAATTGCCGAGCTCAGCAACAGCGGCAGCCGGTACGGCCGCGCTCTATAAGCAGGGGCTACGTGGACCCACGCCGATACGAAGGTTTTCCCGAACAGGGAAACGAGGAGGCGGGACGCGGGCAGTAGACCTGGACCCGTGTCCCGCACCGGCAAACCCGTCTGGCGGAATGGTCTGTGCGGTGCAAGCAACTAGTACTAACATTATTAATATGATTGAAGCTGTCAAGAGGGACCCTTGCTGGAATCGTGGTGGCCTTTGGAGTAGCGACTCCGAGAGTGACAGCGATGCCGAACATTTGGAAGGGGCCGACCCTCTTCCAGAAAAAGACTATGTCCACCCAGTTTTTGAACTTCACGCTCGGGCGACCCAAGCGGTTAATCAATGGAAATGCAAGTGTAAAACCTGCAAACAAGTACGGAGACGGGCTGAATGGTTTTCGAAAGAGGAAGCGGTCCTAGCTAATGGTGGCTTCCCCGATGGGAGCGACGTTATCTATGATGGCGAAGGTAACCTTCGGCCATATAAATATTGGAATAGATGGCGTAAGGAAGTGAAACCCTTCGGCGATGGTGGAGCCTCCGAACGTAATTATAATGTACCTGACCGGAGGAAATGGAAACGGGCACCAGGCACGGAATGGAATATGCTTAATAGCATACGTAAAGCCATGAAGTGGCAGGAAAATAATGCCGTCATGGCCGCCCAGACCCGAGCCAGGCAACCCGGGACGGGAACGACTAGGAGGCAGCGCAAGACCTCAACATCTAAGGAGGTTGAAACAGACCCGATCATCAGAGTTCTAGTGCCGTTACGGCGCTGGGCCCTGTCGGAAACCGAGGACCAATCTGAGGACGAGGCTAATCGCAAAAGCCCGGGGGAAGACCAGGCCCCTGTAAATGGGGAGCAAGCTAAAAGCCCTGGGGACGGCCAACCTACGGGTAATGGGCTTTCAGCAGTAAGCACTGGGGATACCTCAGTAGCCGATATTTTTACCTCTACCCAGGTAGTACCAGAGACTCCAGCCAGCAAACTAAAGCCACCCAGAATAGTGGTCACTGACGCGTCCCCACCGAAACGAGGTGGTAACTTGCAGCCGTGGGCCACGGCCAATAACCCAACACGGAGAGAACTCACGGAAAGTGATGTCTCCGATGATGAAGCAGGGGGTTCAGGATTAACTCTTGCTCCTGTTTAAGTCCATGGTACTGGCGGTACTCCGGTAACACCTTTGCGTCTGCGGAAAGACACGGACAGGGAATGGGAACAAGTAACCCACAGGTCAAAAGACTCCTCAGGTACTGGGCAGGCAGCGATTCCCACACAGAACAGATTCGCTCTTTTAGAAGTGCAGGACTATGCGTCTATCAGACATGGCTGGGCGGTCGTGACCCAAGCGGTCGAGCAGGCCCACGTGGTAACTCAGTCTATTGGGGAGCAGATTCAACAGTTGTCCGTGAACGTAACGTCCGTGACGGATCAGGTACGTCAATCTATGCAAGAGTTTGAACAACTCTTGGCTGAATTCGCACAAAAGGACTATGAACGTACGCTGGAGCTTCAACAAAAGGGTGTGCTCCGTGAACCGGACCAACCAACCTGGTCCGAGGACCCCCCGCAGCCTAGGAAAGGCAGACGTGGAGTCAGATTAAATGACCCTAATGAGATCATAGTGTTGGATAGTACACCATTGGAAGAGGAATCAGTGCCTACTCAGCAGGAAGTTACTTCCGCTAACTTGGATGGCGCTACAGCACAATCAGAGGACGTTACAGTAGCACCACCAGAGAGGGCTGCTACCTCTGGAAATCCATTGGACGGTGGTACGGCCACTGTAAATCAGCAAGAAGTGACTTCTACTGATATTGGGATTAAGTACGGCACATGGGACCTGGAAGAACAGCTTCGTACTGCCCTATGCCCAGTCCGAAGAGCCGACTCCAACTTAGAAGTCGAAACAAGCGACAATGAGGAGGCTAGTGGGCAACCCACGGCTACGAATAAGCATCTAAACAGAGCGGTACTCTCTGTTTTGAACGAGACAGCGCCATTTTTTGTCTCGCAATTTACCCATATAGCATTGAAGAAAAGCCCGTATGTTATCGTGGAGGTCAAGGGTATTAAGACTCTAGCCCTGTTAGACACAGGTGCTAATATTTGCTTGATGTCCAAGCAATTCTTCGACCAACTTAACACCAATGGGCGTTTACATTTGGACGAAACAAAGGCTACAGAAGTAGCCACGGCAGCCGACGACCGAAGGCTAGCTATATTGGGTACAACCAAGATTTCGTTTAAGTTGCATGGCGTTTCGTATGAATATACTTTTAACGTCACGAGTAGCCTGCAACAAGACTTTATTATCGGCTATGACTTCCAGGCTGACCATAATTGGGTGATTTTCCCACACCAACATTTTTTGCTCTGTGACAAGAAGAAGGTGCCCTTGCGGACACCAGGTGACCTGCAGGCGTTAGCTAATCGTTTCAGTATAGCCGTATCATGTGCCGTCTACTATTGCATGTGGGAGACATGCAAGTTACCTCCACGATCTGAGGTTATGGTGCCGGTTTGTTGCTGGCTCGGCGGAGCAGCAAAACCTGCTATAAATCAGGCAGTCGTGTTCCTACGTTGCTGGCATTACGCAATGCGACGTTGGGCTGGTTCCCACAGCGTAGCCAGGAAGCCATTTCTATGAAAACGGAGATCATGACGGAAATCAAACACATTATGGAACAAGACCATCCGGCGTTACGCCCGTATTTTCAAACCCATGTCGACACCAACCCGAATGGTTCAGGCGTGATGTGATGGTTCGCTGGACTTTCAAGTCCATTGATACCTCAACTTTGAAAGATCCGGAACCGGAAGTTCCGCTGTTCTCGATCGCGTCCTCGGCAGCAGCACGCGATCCATTGGTCGTACCGGACAGACATTATGCTCTGGTTTACCCAGGGTGGTCCACAGGACTTTAACGACGACTGGGAAGCGCGGACCCCGCTGTCCGCGGTGGACTATGGCGCTTTTATTAGAGTCATCCGTAAACGGATTGACCACGCGACCGAGAGATGGGAGCGAGGTGAGCTTGCCCTACCGTGCTTTGGGACGGATTACCCGCCTCCGCAAAAGAGAGCTGCATCGTTACGATTGCAGACTAATAGAACGGGTGAATATATTGCGGGTCTAGCACCTCCGGGGGAGGAGACCAACGTTTACTACCCCTGCATCGGCGTGGTCTGCCAACGCGCCAACGCCCACCGTGCCCATTCCACCCTACCCATCGATCCTTCCAGCCCCTTATGGTTTGATTTCTGAGCAATCCGGCTCAGATTAAGGTAATACCGGTGACCGGGTTACCTTCTGTACAGTTAATAGTCGTGACGATTATTTTCTAGTCCCTTTCATCACCATAACGGCAGAGGTTCATCATAACGGCGGAGGTATATCATAACGGCGGAGGTTCCTATCCCTCATCATTCCATCATATGACTTTCTCTATTGGTCTTTATATTTTGGATTGGACTTACTCTTATTTGGACTTATATTTTCTTATATTATGATTCTATTCCCCTGGCTGTGACTCACTCTATTTGTGCCTATGTTCCCTATCTTGGACTTACTTTATGCTCAAATTATGAAGAACCCCCAATTTGGACTAAATTTTTGCTCAACTATTGCCTTCCTGTATATGACTGCCCGATCGTGACTATATCTGCTCAATTTTATGACTCTTCCAAAGATTTTTGCCATTCCTACGATAGTGACGTTTACTGTATATACCCTTTCCCAAAGAAGACGATTCCCTATTTTTGTGATTGAACTAGTATATAAATGTATGCTTTAATATGTGTGTTTTCTTGTCATGTTTTCTTACTTACAGTGTTACTAATGTTTAAGAATTAATATTTTTTCCGAGTATTGTTTTAAAAATTTAGAAGTTTTCTTAATTATATACTACCATTTTACCCTTTTCTTGAGAATTATTTTAAAAATTTAACCTAAATTTTATGTACCCTGTAGTGATTTGCGTCTGTGGTTTTTGCATAATTCTTGTCATTATAGCTTTATATGTGTATTATGTATATTTTAATCACCTAACCAAAAGTTTATTTCAAAAATTTTACTAAAACATGGTTTACTCTTTTCTTGAAGCTTTCTTGTTATCTTTGCAGTTTTTATTAACGGGTTTGTTCTGTACTGCGGGTTTCGTATTTTGTTACTCCCTGTTACCTGACGTAACGTCAGAGGATGTGTGACGTACCAGTTAGGTCCTGTTGTCTCCCATATCTGCCGCCACTTTTTACCAAAATTATTTTATTTCATTTAGTAGTCCCAACTGTTCCTGCCCTAGTGTACCCAATGTTTGGTTTTTATAGTAAAAATTTTATTTAATGTCAGTTTTGTGTCCCTCTCCAGTGCGCCAAAGTAGCTCCCGATTTATATGCCCCTTCCATTCTAGCGCAGTTTGGAGGATCTACAAAATTCCTTATTTTAAAGGAATTTTACTTACATTTTAACCGGTGTTTCGCGTTTTAATTAACTTCAAGACTCCATTTAACCCCCCTAATTTAATTTTATTTAATATTATAGTGCCACGAGGGTACTTGGGACTTCTTTGTACCCTTTTGGTTCTTCTTATACATGCTTAAGCATGTTTTGGACTACTTTGTAGTCCTTCTTTTAATTTTAATTACTTATATTTTACTTAAAGACTCCACAAGCTTACTCCTAAGCTTACGCGAAACACTGGGATTTACTTACTTAATTTTAAATTCTACTAATTAACCTATTTTAATAACCTTTTTGGTTCTTAAATTTTGTGGAAGATCCGAAGGGAAGTGAGGTAGTCGAGCGAGCTTAGGCCCTCCCACCCAGCCGAAATTTGCGCTCTGTGAGCTGTGCGAGAGGTTACCTCCGTACCTTAGCCTAAAGTTGCTCTCATGAAGCTGACATTCTGGTTCTTTTCTCTTTTTACCATCTGTTGTCGTTTTATATGGGTACATGTACTTCGCCGTGACGGCTGGAGGACTGTAATCTTCCCAATTGCGCACCGTCCCAGTGGCAAAATAATGGAAGTTTCCAAGCGCATTTTTCTAGCTGGTCGTCACTAGTTCGCTGACGCCAAGTCAGCCTTAACTATGCTCCCATATTTAGCATGATTAACTAATTTTCTTGTTTTTATATCGCTTTATAACTTGTTATGTACTATAACTCGTGGTTTTCGTACGTAGGTTGTGAGACCCATTTACCAAAAATTCGTTTAAAATTTTCTGGGTTTAAATTTTTGACTACTTTTTGGTTATGTTGTCCCTCGCAGGGGCTCGGGCGGTAAGCCCTGGGGAGTTGTACTGGGGCGGCGTGACGTCGGTCCTCTAAAAATATTAGTATGTGTGTTTGAAATTAGTTTGATTGAAATTGTGTGGGAAATGTTATTGTTAAGAGTGAAGTATAATGTGTATAATTTATTTTGAAAGAGTGTTGTGAAATTTGTATTGAAATAGAGTTTTGAAATTCGTTTGAAAGTTTAGTGTGTTTATGTGTAAATTACGTATATGTGTGTCAGCCAGCCTAGTCAATAGGTGGCGCTGTATACTTGTCGATTTTCGCTAAGAGTCTCTCCCAGCATCTCGTATTTCAAGAGGGTCTCAAAATTATCCAATCAAATTCTTCCACGGCCTTTCAAAACTAGTTTAATCTCCCTAGCTGTCTACACTTCGGTCTTGTGTTTTCTTTCATTCAGAGCGGTCGTGTGTTATTTTACTCAGCCTCCCTAGCCCTACATATTTGCTGTGCTTTATTTGCCTGCATTATTCAGTCTAAAGTGGGTACCTCTTTAGACTCTTATATGCTCCAGGGTGACCCTGTAGAGCTACATTACTGCTAATTATTTGTACTTGTCTAATTAAAATTATCTGCTCTTTATTATCATGAAAGTTTCTCTTTTGGTATCTTTCCCTTTTTTATTTTCTCTGAATGTCTTTAAAATTATTCTGATAGTTTAGGTTCTCTCTATTTGGCTAGTTTATTGTAGTTTATTCATTGTATTCGCATGGTCTGGTAGAAATTATTTTGTATCTTTACTTTGTATTTAAACCCTGTGTATTATCTAGCTAGGTTAATTTTCTACACTGTATTCTCTTCAAATTACACTGTACGCAATTCCGGGTTCGCTCCTTTGTCAAGCATATTTTTAAAGTAAATGTGGTCTCATTTTTGGGCCATTTTAGGGCGTCTCTTCTTAGCTAGGTTTTTGTGTTAGCTTGTATATTCGGTAGGTAAGGTTTTTCTAAGATTAATTGGGTAGGTAGATAGACTTTTTAAGTATGTATAGTTTAGCAAAGTTGGGGTAGACCATTTATTACTCAAGTCTTTGCTCTTCATCGGCGGTTAAACTCCGTTCGGTATGATTCACTTAGGTCTTTTTGGCGAGGTTAGTTAGGTCGACTGGAACTACATCTCCTCCAGGTTCGACGTTCTCCTTGTGCACAGTTTCCCACTCGTAAAGTATGGTTGTTCAGTATGCTTCCAACTTTACACCGGCTATTATACATTATACTATGTATCTTTATTACTCCATTCTCTGAGAAACCTGTCCAGTCAGGTTTTCATTCAATGCTGAGCATAGGAGGGGGTTTAGTATTTTTCCTGCTGCGTCACGACGCAGCAGGCCTACTATAATCGGTTTTGATATATCTTTTGCACATACTTACACACTTAAGCATACGCATTTGCATAAAACTGTGTATTAATTTTCGCACGCTTACAAATTTCGCCCTGGGTTGAAAGAAGAAGTGATGTAAACCTGTTTTGATTGAATTAGATTTTCAACTTTGCTTAATTACATTGGAACAAGAAATTGAAAGCAAAGGCTAAGAGGTGTCTGAATAGTGATTTTGAAAAGTCTGCGTTATCTTTCCGGTACAACTTACCAAAGTGAAAAAGAGATACCATATCACTACTTAGATATTCCTAACTACATACTAGCTTTATATAACATCTACTTATACTTACTACAAACAAACACTGCAAACCATGAGAAAAACAATTATTAGGCAAATCTAGAACACAAAGCCCTGAGCCTCGTTTGGTGTATTGTATTTTATTCGGACCTGTTCATACTGTTTTTCTAATTCGAAAGCTACACACACCTGCTCCTCCCGAGTTTATCTCAATCAGTGTCCGTCCCGATTTTGCTGCTTTGCCTAGTAAGTGAGCATCGAAGAAGATCCAAGCCCAAGAATTTTTGTGCAATTTTTCAGTTCAGTATATTCAAACAGTTGAGAGATGGACGCACTTCATTAAGGATGAATGTGCTCGCCTCGCAGCAGGCCTATATTTGGGGCAAATATGACAGTACAAGACACGTTTTGCACAAAATTCATGCTTGTTATCAGAATACACATGTTGTTGGCATCGTCGCACTGCCTGTTGTTACTAATTCTTATTCTTGCTCAGCTCAATTATGCAAATTAGTTGTTTGTGAACTAGATCAGTCGGATATCATTTAGATGACACTTCAGTCATTCTCTATACATTCAGCGAAATTAGATTTTGCCATGTCCAAGCCATTGTGATACTTAAAGTTAGCGTTACTCTAAAAAGCGCCAGTTCTAGCCTTCAGAGGACAATAAATCATATTTTGATGGCTATGCATCCTCCCTTTGAAGAATATTAATGAAAGAACTGCTTTAAAACCATTAAATTTTAAACTAGCTTGTGTCCGAATTTCAGGTGTTTAGCTAACCCAGTTTCAGCCGCCAGCGAAGTTTAAAGTAATTTATCTTTCAGTATCAGGCCTCTTCCAAAAACAGCTTCAGTTTAAGTTTCAGTTTCAGTAGCGGAAACAGAAAACTGCGCAACCTGACACGTAGTATCACTTGACTTAAACATCACTATCTGCAGCAAATGACAACGGCCTGCTCTAGAGAAGGCTGGTCTGCGTAGCCGGTCCCTGGCTGGAAGGCAGTCATACTCCTCAGCTTACTCAACAAACTTTGCAGACAACTTTTGCTTGTTGTTTTCACTTTAGAAAACCTTTGAAAAACTGAGCTTACAGCTCGATTAGAACGTATATTTTGTAAACAAAGAGCCCCGCTTTTGTATATTGCACTCGATCGCTGTTGTAAAATTTCTAAACCGCTGTTAACTTTGACTTACAACGCACCGCACCGCATAGAATGGAATGAAATTAATTACTGGAGAAAGTTTAAGCACTTAATTTGCATACTGTGACTGAAGTGCCTAAACTTTTCTATTTTTCATCTCAACCGGAGGGGGAACTGTGAGAAATTGCTGGTAAAATATAAATTAATATGAAGAACGGGTGATTTTATTATAAAAATGCTGCTAAATATCAAGTTGTTACAAAGTAAATATTGAACAGAAGGTTGCAATTAAGTTGAATAACAAACAAATCGAGGACGAATAACTTTCGCCAATGCCCCCTCTGCACAAAAACAAAAGGGTTCACTAGGAGCAGTGATACACGTACGTACTGCTCAATTTTAGTTGTTTCCTCAGCGCAGTTCACTTTGCTCCAGTTTCGATAACAGCTATCCCGCCTTTAGGCGGGATAAAAATTACTATAGTCTAGCAAGCTTAATCTGGACCAAAAGAGTGAATTTTGTGGAGAGTTTATTATTCAAGTTAGTTATGGCAATGTATATATTTTCTGAAAGCTCAGAAATCAGAGATTTTAAAAATTTTAAAAATTTTTAAATTTGTAAATTTAAAATTTCATGAATTTTAAAACTGTAGGAAACTAAATAAAAACGAAAAGTAGTCGAGTTTGGTATCAAACTAAAGGCCTCGTTCAAGAGAACACGAATATGTATAAATTAAGTGGATTGAAGGCGGCACTGGCTCATATCCCGAAAAATAGAAGTTGTTCCGATCGCTACAAACTTGGGCTCATTTGAAAACTCTCATCACGCTGAGTGAAGGTTGCAATTGGGTGATCGCTCAAAAATGCTGCTTGCGAAAGTTATCCCTCTTTAAACCCCAAAAATGGGTACTCTTAACACCTTTGGAGGGTTTAATCCCGGCTAGCGAAAGCTGTGAGCTGAATCAAGTCAAGCCATTGTGCTACATTTTGCGTCTCATCATCATACACATGTTCGACAAATTACAGATTTGGATCTTCACGCATGGAGCCGACACAGCGGCGCTTTTGAAGTTTGTTTAAATTAGGTTATTTAACGCATGCGTGACGATCCAGAGCCGCATGTGTATGATGATGAGGCGCAAAATGTAGCACAATGGCTTGACGTTATTATGCTCACAGCTTTCGCTAGCCAGGATTAAACCCTTCAAAAGTGTTCAAAGTTTAAAGAGGGATAACTTTCGCAGACGAGTGGTGCTAAAAAGTTCCATGAGATGAAACTGTCTTTATAATTTGATTGGGACTAAAACTAGACACAGCGGGTGAATAAGACCCGCTATGGCTACTTCTACTTGCCAGTCTGTGTACGCCGAACCCTCTCGGTCCCCATGCCCTCCTTAGTCCTTATATATCATGACCCTAATAGAATTTTCGCCCGATTCTACAGTTTTGAGAAATCTATGTTCAAAGATCGACGTTCTGTTGCGCCTCAAACCATAGGCTAGTTGCACAATGTAGGCAGATCTAAACTCATTGTAAGCCAGACAAGAAACCGGGTCACCATTTCTTGACCGGGCACTCGGTATTCTTCAATTTCCGATTTGGAGAAATTGAAAAACGTATATCTGGAGTGCTGTGAACATTGCCTGCCGTTTCGCGGCATTTTTGCGTCTTTAATATTTAGTTGGCCAAATTTTTATCTGAAAATGTCAACAAGTGACGTAGACAGTTATCTCGATATAGCGTGAAATGAACACATCTTTGGAATACCACAGTTTTAATTTTGCCAAAGTTAGCACATCATCTGATCCTGGTTAGCGCTTTGAATGCGCGCGCACAAGTGCTCGTAAGTGTCCGCCCAAGTATTTATCAATCTAAGTGAAACATTCTATTTGGTTAGGAAGGGCTTCACTCGGGGGAAATTCAAATACAGCTACAATCATAATTTCGCATGACTAAACGTCAGGCAATAGGGCTAATAAAACCTAGACCAAAGGAATTGGATTTCATCACAGCTGCAAAATGAAAAACCTCGGCAAAATGTCGAGTCTGTTGTCCATATTTGCTTAGATTTTCCACTCCGCCGGATTTGAAATCCACTGTGTCTGATCTCCCCTGCCACGAACGAGTATAGCAGTTAAGAATCGCCTGATAAGCAGGCAAATGGTGGAGTTTAGAAAACTGGCGGTTTGCAAAAAGGAAATGTGAGGCTCGGACCCAAGTTTTGATCTTCATTTTCCACTTAAGAATTTCCCAATAGTAGTCAATGAAAACAACTAACAGCAATAAGCATTTCAGGAAACAGGATGAATAAGGCATTCCTTTCTTCAATTGCTAATTTTCGAGTGATTATTGACAGGTTTTGAGGTTGTAACATTTGTAAATTTTAGAAAATTATAATCGCTAAAAATCCTTTAACAGCAAAAATTTTCCACAACTAAAGACCCAATCCATACAATGACCCGAACTGACCCGGTTTCATCTGTTATAAGCTTTAATATGATGTAAAGAGATCTAGTGTTGTTGCCCGGCCGGTTTTTTGACTCGGCCGGCCGGACCCGGCCGGCCGAGCTTGTGAACCCGCCCGGCCGGGTGATGCAAACCGGCCGGCCGGCCGGCCGGTCAAAAAAGGCCGGCCGGTACCAGTTTTACCCTATTTTTCGTGTATTTTACAAAATATTCAGTATTAATTGATGCATACAGTTACTCCTGGTTATGTATAACAGATAAAATCAAGTAGTATTCTTTTTCTGAAGACCGGCCGGCCTCCTGCTTCTGACCCGGCCGGCCGGCCGGGTTTTCCTCGGCCGGCCAACAACTCTAAAGAGATCTCTTTCCAACTCCAGAAAGATTTATGCAGGTTTCAAAAAGCACTGCAGAAAACGATACCACAAGCTTGAAGCGACCGTACCAATTTATTGTATTCTTCAGACTGTCGGTACTAGGTAGGTAAGACTTCTTCATCGTCTTCCTATTCCAGCGCCGACAGTGCTAGGACAAAAACTGTATATGCGTCAAGGAGGGCCAAGCTCTGGAAGCTAAAACAGCATATCTACACAAAAATTGTAAAATAAACCTGGTTTTGGTATGGTGTGTGCAGCAGTGTACAGGTACACCTACATTTTTCTAATATAACATCCGAAAATAACTTAGCAGTCATAATAGCTGCACTGCAAACTGCTCACCGGACGGCCGGCTGAAGGGTCTGGCCGGCGATTCTCCGGTCTCAACAAATTTCGGATCCGAAAAGATTAATTGTGGGTGTTCTATTTCAGTGGTGGGCAAGACGGCACAGTGGATGTTTCCCAAGGCGGATGGAGATATTTTGAAACACTAAAGCGAGTTAAAACAGCTAGTTTAAACTCCACTCTATCCTAAAACAGCTATTAACACTACCCTACCCTGTCTTGAAAAGGCCCTTGGTCGTATAGCACATTCGCATTGAATATACAGTATTATTAAATTCGGATCTTTTCCAGATTACCCCTTCACCCACCACTCAAAAATCTTAAAACTTGACCAATTGAGCTGAAATTATGCTATGGGTATCTTTTAGACCATGCTGAGTTCAAATATCGCAAAATTTTTCGATTTCGTGAGATTTGGTTTTTTCGATTCGCAAGGGGGGACCAAAGAAAACCGAAAATTTTTGTCGCCAATTTCACTGAAAAGTTGCAAATAGCGGTTTTCTGGGTCGCTAAACACGCATCTGAAGACCGTTTTTGATTCAGTTTTTCGGTAGCTTGATACAAGCTAAAGTTGTAAGCTTAGGTTGTAAGCTTATGCTGAGCTAACGAAAACCTGAATAAAAACGGACTTCAGAGTGGTATTCAGCGACCCAGAAAACCCCTATATGCAACTTTTCAGCGAAATCGGCAATAAGAAATTTTGCGAGTTCTCTTGGTCCCACTTGCAAATCGAAGAAATCGAATCTCGCAAAATAGAAAAGTTTTGCGATATTTGAAGTCAGCATAAAAAAACATAAACATAGCAAATTTCAGCTCAATTGGTCAACTTTTAAGAATTTTGAGTGGTGGGGGGGTATTACCTGGAAAAGACCCTTAAATTCTACCTATGTTGTCTACACTTGATTTTAATTCTACTGCACACAAATACAACACAACTATACAGAAATAAAACGGTTTCCGTTCTCAACAATGATACAGTGCTCTGGGATAGGACGAAGACATTTACTGAGAAAATTGGACTCGAAAAATGAATTATAATCCAAGAAATGGCAAGTGTCAACGGTCAGCTTCATCTTCGTGCTTCTCTCAGTTTCAGAATCCAATTTCAAAAAAGATTGGGCACGGTCACACATGTGACCTTTCCACTCTGAAAAAGTGTACTCCAGAAAGACCGTCGACCGTCCAGAGTGTATCAGAGCCTTTCTGTGGGCCACCAGTTCAGCGACAAAGCTTTTGGAGAAATGGGAAGTCTCCAGGCTTTCAGAAACGGTAACCTTTTCCAGACTACTGAGTGATCCCAACACGGTCCCCAGTTGACGACCAAACTGGGACTCAGAGCTCAGGTCATTAGTGCTCTGGAAGTCGGTAAGAGACAGGTCAAATGTCGCCAGATTCTGCAAAGAACTGACATAGTTTACATACTGGGAAGGCGTTCCTCCAGCCTCGTTCTGACGACACAGTGTCAGATCCATACTCACACTCAGATCCGATAAACTAGGAGGGGCCACTCTGCCGTCCGCATAGATTCGACTGGGATCAGTGGCCATCTTGAGTGACCGAAAGGATGGACCAACTCGAATTCCGGACTCGGGAGTCGAAAAATCGACAGCATTCAGGTCAAGCTTCACTAGGGCAGGGCAGTGCAGTTCACACTGATGAATCTCGACAGCCTGCAGGGACAGATGAGTGACACTGTGCAACAGTCTGGAAAAGGACAGAACCGTCTCTGACGATATCTTGAGAGGATTAGGCATATCCGCAGCAGAGGAGAGAGTGAGGGATCGAAGACTCGGCCACGGTTTTTGAAAAGATTCGTTTCCAGCAGCCGGTCTGGCCATCCATTTGGTAGTACTGTCATCAAACTCAATATCAGCACTCTCAAGATGACACAGTCTTCCGAGGTACAGCTCCACAAAGTCTTGCCACGAAATGGAATCCTGTGCAACATGGCCATCAAATCGAGTCAGACTGGGATTTTGAGACACGACTTTGGCCAACGTTGACGCACTCGCAGTGTAGAGACGCAGCTGTCGCAGAGATTCGGATTTCGCCATGTCCAGCAACAAATCATCTGAGATTTCATCAACCTTTAAACACTGGAGCTTTGGGAAACGGAGTGGCTCCAGCACAGAATCATAACTACTGCCATAGTGCAATACCTCCAACAAAGGACAGTGTTGACCTAAGCTGAGCAAAGACTGAAAGGGCAGCGAAAACTGGGGAACAATCAGTGCTCTAAGCTGACAGACGGTCCCGCTCTCAATTTCGGGAATAAATTTGGAACAGCCAAGCGTAAAAGTGGCCGAAACATTGAGACAGGACAAGGTGCAAGGAATGGGCTGATGCAAAGGTCGACCGTTCTCCAGAGTTAGTTCCATCAGATACGAATCGATTCGGCGCCGTTGCGAAAGCGGCAACTCCATAATTTCACGAAATCGGGATTCCTTGCCCTTTTCCTCGTCCCACAGTTTCAGTGAAAGGGTTTCTGGCAACAGTTCCAGTTGGTGGAGCGCCTTAAAATTGACCATGGGCATTCCCAGACTATGCAAATTAGGCAAAGCCTCGCAAATGCGAGCCAAAACTGACTCCCCAACAGGAGAGAGCAAATAGAGCTCTTTCAGTCCACAAAACCGGCTCAGAAGCCAGTCCAGTCGACTGTCCAGCAGTTTGTTTGGGAATTCACAGAAGGTACGACGACTCCGCATGTCTCCAACTACTCTTGCGCCGACCGCCAGAAATTTCTGATCCAGATAGGACTGAAGAAGGACGCGGCGGAACTGGCAGGAGACGCCCTCCAGATGAGATCGTTGACGCCACGGAATCAGACGAAATATGTCAGCCAACAGATAGTCTGGCAAACTGAGGGCATCAGAACTAGTGAGCTGGTCAGAGAGCATGATTCTCTCACAACCACTTCCAACAGAGATGTTCCTGAAACAAAATATACAGTGTAAAAGGGCCTCACTATCAGCAATATACTTATACAAGCAAGTAAAATGCTCCTCCGGAGCATGGAAAAGTAATATGGGTGGATGGGATGAGGTTGCGAAATCAAGAGAGGACTAGCTTTGAAAACGCTTAATATGGGCACAGCGTCGCCGAACAACCCATATTCGCGGGCTGTAAATATTATACATTCATCTATATCGATTTCTAGATTTAAATCATGGCTCCAGATTCCAAATTAGATGATATAATCTATATCCGAATATTCGTACTTCCATGTATTATACAGTCAGACTTTTCCTTCGAGAAAGTCTAAGCTTACTAGTGTTCATTTTATGCATTTATACAAGAACAAAAAGTGCTCCTTCGTCGCATGTAAAATACATATGAGTCTTCGTAGGCAGGTTGTACATAAGCAAAAACTAGCCTGTAAAATACATATGAGTTCCGTAGGGAGGTTGTAAATTAAGGAAAACAAGTTGCAACCGCTTAACATATGAGCCTGTCCTAGAACGAGGCTCATATTGGCGTATGTCATAATACGAATAATTTGCAGATTTACTTTTATATAAATACATACTGCATAAAGCTTTTCATTACAAATTATCCTTCATATATATAATGTTGATCAGTCATTATAGTGTGCATATGCTCAATACGGTACGCCATGAGGCGCTCTGACTCACAGCCAAGTGGGAACGCATTCTGCGTGTGTATAATGTGAAAGTGTTTCGAGAATGCATTAGAGGTGTGCCATAGTGTTTCAGGAAACATTAGGTTGCATGTACAGTTCAGCTTGAGCAGTCGTAGTTCACTTCAGTCCATTTCTTCTGGGCCATGACGTCTATTCATTTTTCCGTAATGTGGATGAAGCTGAGGTTCTTTAATGAGGCTTTAATGTGGAATGCACGGTGACTCCAATATGAGCCTCGTTGTAGGACAGGCTCATATGTTAAGCGGTTGCAACTTGTTTTCCTTAATTTACAACCTCCCTACGGAACTCATATGTATTTTACAGGCTAGTTTTTGCTTATGTACAACCTGCCTACGAAGACTCATATGTATTTTACATGCGACGAAGGAGCACTTTTTGTTCTTGTTTTCTATTATTTTATATATGTATGCTCATGAAGGTATGTATATATAGATATCTTTCAACGGTAGCAAGCAAGCCAACCACAGCACTCCACAACCACTTTGAGCATGCAGTTCTATGACAAATGTTGCTCAGCTCGCTCATGGCTTTCATTTGGTACCAAAATTGACCACTTTTGAAAAATTTCATTTTTGACCGAAAATCGCCAAGTCCCCACCCCACCCCAGCACAGCACTTTACAGCCACTTTGAGCATGCAGTTCCACTAGCGTAGCCAGAAAAAAATTTCGGAGGGGGCAAGCCAAAATTTTTCAGAAATTAGTGCTGAAACGGAACTTGTGGAGGCCGGATTCAAGTGCAAGCTGGTGTTTTTGAGGTATTTTCGTGGAAAATTAGCGCCGCAGGCGAATTTTTTTGGAAATATTTATCAGAATTCCTATTTGGTGTTAACATTTTTTCTTTCGCCTCCGATTTCGCGCCCCCCCTCGCCCCCCCCTGGCTACGCGCCTGTGCAGTTCTATGACAAAAGTTGCTCAGCTCGCTCAGGGCTTTCATTTGGTACCAAATTTGACCACTTTTGAAAAATTTCATTTTTGACCGAAAATCGCCTAAGTCCCCAATCCACCCCACCACAGCACTCTACAGCCACTTTGAGCATGCAGTTCTATGACAAAAGTTGCTCAGCTCGCTTAGGGCTTTCATTTGGTACCAGATTTGACCACTTTTGAAAAATTTCATTTTTGACCGAAATTCGCCTAAGTCCCCCCCCCACCCCACGACAGCACTCTACAGCCACTTTGAGCATGCAGTTCTATGACAAATGTTGCTCAGCTCGCTTAGAGCTTCCATTTGATACCAAATTTGACCACTTTTGAAAATTTTCATTTTTGACCCCATGACCTCCCACCGACCTGACCCTCCAGATGGCAAAGTGGAAGCAGCACAGCAAGATGGGTGGGTCAGACGGCAAAACGGACACCGGGAATGAGCTGGGCGCACCAGAAAACCCCTACCTATAGACAAAGTTTGGAGAGGCAAAGTAAAGCCTACTATGGACCTCCGGGAAGCGGTTACCGACATGACCCCCTCAGACGGTCAAGTGGAACCAGCCCAGCAACTTGGGTTACTCGGGCAGCAAAACTGATAGCGGGAATCGATTCTCCGTCCCAAAAAACCTTTGTATGCAAAATTTGAGCCATCCATGTAGCAAAATAAGCGAAAAAATTAAGTTCAAAGTTCGACCCAAAACTCACCAACTTTGGCCGGCCAGTACCGAAAAATTACGCACGAAGACGGAAAATCATATAGCATTTGAACGACCCCGATATGTGCCCTGTTTAACCATATAGTCAGTATTGCCCCATATATAGCCCAATCTGACTTATTAAGGCGCCTTTGGATCATACTTTTTGGCCATTTTAGCGTTTTGGCCGATTTTGGCCCCCAGCCAAAAATTTTTTCCGGCCCTGGGAGGCATAAAAACTAGCTTATTTTCTTATTCTTGATTTGCACTACAAGAATATATATGGGTTTCATAGGCAAAAATTTTTCTATCTGTAGTTATTCAAGCTACAAAACCCCCTTATGAGACATCAAAAGCGAGAAACCGAAAAAAAGCATCACTCTCGTAAGCGATTTTTGGCATAACTTTTTAACGGAAAGTGGTACGGGGATGAAACTTCGCACACATACTAAACTCGACACGTACAATTTTTTGCGCACATAATCTGCGCAGCCTTGTTTTACACGGTCATTCGACCATTTTCACTCATATTATAGGGGTCGCTACCGCGACCCCTATGATATACAGACAGCATATTTAAAGACTAATTTCATAGCGCTTG
>JASAND010018176.1:0-15831 GCA_030248195.1 Trissonchulus latispiculum
AACCACTTCGTTCAGTTACGTATTTGCTGATTGGTTTTATGATGCAAACTGTGGTTTGTGGAATCTCGTGTTTTAGGGGAAAAAGAGCTTAGTTTTTTGAATGTACATACGTATGTCCAGTTCCCTCGAACCCAGGGACAGTAACCTGTATTTTTTGTGGTTAGTTTTATTTATTTTTTATTTTAGGCTTTATTAGGATTATTTCTTCTAGAAGATTTGGACAGCGGCCTGACTCACTGCTTAGTCTACTTTGCCCTGCTTGATTTGCTGGCTGCAAATTCTTTGGATGCTGTGGTGTGTGTTTGGGTTGTTCGTTAAAAACAAAATTATCAATAATTCTTCTCAGGAAAGTAGTACTAACAAGGCAGGTGATTTACTCGGGATGAAAAAAGTAAACTGGTGAAATTTGTGGAACTTGACACCAGTGGCGAATCCAGGATTTCGTGACGGGGGGCGGTAAATTTGTTCCAGCGGGGGTCTGTGGGCGGAGCCCCCAGTCGTTTAAGAAATTTTTTGTTTTTGCAATAAAATCGGTCTTCGGATCTTTAATTCTTTTTATACTGAAGAACTGAACAATTTTTTAAAATTCTTGACATTTTTAGGCAAAAATGGTAATTTTCTCCGAAAAATCGGATGCATTTCAAGCTTTTTCTTCGCAAATGCAATAAATATGCGGTAAAAAAGTAGAAAATTCGCGCCGAGGGCGCGAAATTTTTTGGTTTTTTGCCCTTTTCCCTCTTTCTCTCCTTAATTTTTTCTACCTTCGAATCGCGATGAGGGGGCGGCCCCCCTGGATCCGCCCCTGGTTGACACAAAGTTTAAGATATTATTTTCTGGAACAAATTCAAGTAAGTTACAGTTTTTTAATTTTTTGTGATTTTTTGTGTTTTAGACTGGTGATGTAATCAGTGGTTATGCCAATCATTTTCTGTTGCCTCTGGGTGCCTGGCTACCCGACTTCATTCGTTCTATGTGGTGCTTTGATAATGGTTTGGTCCAGGTTAGTTTAGTTTCCCCCTCTCTCTAATTTTTTAATTAAGTTTTAATGTAATTTAATTTTTTATTAATTAACATGAGCAGCTTATCCTCCCCGCCCCTCCCCCTGTTCGTCGATGCAAATTCCGCTCTTTTCGAATTCAGATTTGACGCCTCTGGCGTTGATTTTCAGAAAATTTAATTATTCTCTACAAGAATGCTTTTTTTTGTAAAAAAGAGTTAGTACAATATCATAATTTTAGTTTTGATAATGATCATTGTTTACTATTTTTTGCTCTCGTGATTTATTTTATGTTTTTTTCAGGAAGGCAACGATTTGATTGCCCGTGCAAATCAACTGGGAGCTAATTGCTCCAGCTCGGAGTTTGCTACAGTTTTAACTGCCAGCACTACTCCCTCTCAGCACAATTCTTTGGTTGACAGCAATCAGTTAATGTATGCTTCTAATTATATAGTTTTTTAGATAATTTTATTAATTAATATTTAGTCATTTCCCGTTTTTAATTTCGGATACTTTTAGCTATTGTGGTTGCACACAGTAGAACTCTAAGATTTCATTGCGTATATTATGTTTTTATAATATTATTTATAATTTTATATAATTTCAATTTAATTTGAAAATTTTATAATGTAGAATAAGTTTTTGTTTTATTTTTGTTATTTTGATTGTATTTTGTTTCAGCAACAACGATTCTCCCTTAACCACTGGCCCGATGTCACCCGAACGTCTGTTGGCCAGTAAAGACTGGACTAACCTACAGAGTATTGTTCTCACTCAGTCTCAGGAGACGGACCTTCAAGGTAGGGATGCCATCTTATCCATTTCTGTGAAGATGTGGTTGATATGCTCGTGTGACAAAAGATTTAGAAATAGTTTCGTGCAATTTGAATATTTTTAGATTATATACTATCTTTAGACATAGCCCCCCCACGTGTATCTACTTTTGTCTATATATTATGGGATGGCTAGTGACAGGCCGTCCTGAAATATTTCGCATTTTAGCTTGTGTTTTGGCTAGTCGTACAAAAAAATTCAAAATTGGATTTAGTGAACAACAGTACATTATGTATAAATGACTAGTCAATTTAATTTGATTATTTATTTTATAGAAAAGTTGCTGTCTGTGAAGAAGGAAACTGCCCTGTGGTGGCTGCTGTCACGTGGTCAATTTTTACGTGCTGCTGAAATCTCGGCCACTGAGGTTGGTTTTTGTCTAATGCATTAATAATTAATTAATTAATAGTTTGTTTGATTTGATTAGCTTTATTTTTCCGATTAATTTTTTTGTCATTTTAATTTATTAATTTAACTAGAATAGTCCTAAGATAGGTTGTATTAGGGGGGAGGTACTGAAGGTTTGCCCCGACTTTGTCCGATTGGCCTACTTTTTGGCACAGGTATAGATCATGGGTGTTGTCAAAAGTATCGGGTACTGAGATCTTAGCCGACCTCCAGCCGTATGCAGCCGTCGCTTTTATGTGACCGACCCCCTTATTTTTTCACAACTACCAAGATAATTGATTAAAAATTTCTGCTGGCTGCTAGGGTTTAGCTTTATGATGAATTGCCAATTGTGTCCCCCATCTTTAGAGAATTACTACACGGACGAATCTTGTCATCATCTAAGGGATATGATAGATCTTCAAAGTTGACGTTTTGCCCAAAATTTACAACTTTTTGGCTAACGAAAAAAATTTTAATTCTGGTGCAAGCTATAAGGCTGTAATTTGGCATACAGAGACCCTATAGCTGTACTCATTTATGCCAAAAGGTAAAAAATGCCAAAAGGTAAAAAATTCTGCCGAGTGAAAAAATTTGATGTGAACTGGAATCTTCAAAATTTGCCAAAAGTTATTTTTGGGCAATGGTACCAAAAAAATCGAAAAAATCAGATGTTTTCAATTTGTAAATTTTTGAGGTATTTGAATTCAGCGTTATCGAAAATACACCCACCAAAAAATTCAGCTCGATTAGTGAAGGTTTGGGACTTCTGTGGCTGCAGAACGCTTATACACAGGATCTGACCGACTGAAAATAGCGGTTTCGGCAATTTTTAAAGATTCAAGTTGACATAAAATTTTTTCAGTCGGCAGAATTTTTTACCATTTGGCACAAATGAGTACACCTAAGGGTCTCTGTATATGCCAAATTACAGCCTTATAGCTTGCACCAGAATTAAAATTTTCTTTTCGTTTGCCAAAAATTTGTATGTTTTTGGCAAAACATCATCTTAGAAGATCAACTTTTTTAGATGCTGATAAGATTCGACCTTGTAGTAATTTTCTGAAGATGGGGAAACATTTGCCAAATCATCAGAGACAGTATAAATTTTTAGTCAACTATATTGGTAGCTATGAAAAATGGGGGATCGGTCACATACAACTGACAGCTGCACACGGTTAGAAGGCCGCTAAGATGTCAGCACGCGATATTTTATTGACCATCCCATGCTCTATATCTGTACCAAAAAGTAGCCCAATCGAGCAAAGTGGGGCAAGTCGATTTTAGTAGCCCTTATTGGGGTTTTCAGGAAAAAATGCCTTCTGCCATCTAATTTTAAAGCCAATTTGTGTTGTAGTCTGGTTTCCTCTGCTAAAAAAGTGTCTACCTACCTGTACGAAACTTTGTTTCGTTTGTCTTAATCCAAAGCCCATTGGGGGAGGGGGGCGGAGTCAAATTAGTTTGTAGTTTCGAATGTTTCCGTATTTTCCTTATTTTCTGTTGCTCTTTCTTTGGTTTTAGAATTTCTCGGGAAATCGTACGTGCAACATGCTACTGTCCCGGCTGAATCGGTATTTGCCGGAAACCATGCTTTCCGCTGATATGTTGAATCGTGATGCGGCCCTAAAGCACAGGGTTGCCTCCCTATTAACACATCCAACAGACAACGAAGGTGTGGTATACGTACTTGCATCAAGAGTGCATAATTGCACTATATATTAGAAGAAGAGTAAGCCACTAGAGGGCTCCTCTTCTTGGCATTGCGTAACGGTGCTCCGACCACAATACGCGAATGTTCCCCCGTTTGGTGGGGGGGGTCGACAAGCATACCCCCTCCCCGTTTGGTGGGGGGGGGTATGCAAAAGGAGTCCCCGGTTGGTGGGAGGGGGTATGAAAAGGGGTGCCCGTTTGGTGGGGGGGGGGGCTAGGCAGAAGGGGGTCCCCGTTTGGGGGGGGTCGCCAAGTCAGGCTGAAATTGGCTGAATCTGATTGGCTGTTGGACAAACGGGGACCTATTTTGGATACCCCCCCCCACCAATCGGGGACCTCTTTTGCCTACCCCCACCAAACGGGGACCCATTTTCAAATAGAACAAAAACTACCGTAACCCTCTGCTCTACCCCCCCCCCCACCAAACGGAGGGGGGGTATGTTTTGTCGAAGAGAGCTACTCCCCCCCCCCACCAAACGAGGGAACATTCGCGTATTGTGGTCGGAGCACCGTTACGCAATGCCAAGAAGAGGAGCCCTCTAGTGGCTTACTCTTCTTCTTATATATGGTGCAATTATGCACTCTTGCTTGCATGTTTTGAATTTCTGGCTCAATTTGTACCTGCTGTTTTTACGGTATACTGTGACGTTAGAATATAGATCAGAGCTTGTCATTTTGCAAACCTGTCGCTTAAGGGGGGGGTCGCTTTGGGACGAAATCGATAGTCTCGGATTTCGCTCACTTTCACACACAATATAGGTGCATATGTTCTCAAAAGCAGGACAAAACAGAGTTCGAAATCAAACTGTGGCAGAGATATTCAGCTATTAGTTGGAAAACTTAAAAATCACTGATTTGCCCTCCAAGATCATGTTGAGACAGAATGGCAGCGAAATTTGGGTCAACTAATATGGCAAATTAATTCTGTGGGTTGGCTAATATTTTAATACGAAAACGACTCCGGGATGTCCAGCCAGTCGTTCACAGTACATTCTTCAAATGTGAACTGAGCCTTTTTCATCTACAAACTGTGCCCTGAGACTTTAACTTGCGCTAACTTTCAGATACTACATTTAGGACACATAGTTCTATTAGAAAAGTTGTTCAGCTCATCAGTAGCTATCGAATGGTACCCAATTTGTCTATATTTTGTAAATTTCAAAAATTGACTTTTGTGACCTACAATGGGATCAAAGGAGCCGACACGACAGAAAAGGTTTACCTTGAAGTATTTACCTTTACCATACTGTCCGGCAGGCATTGAGAGTTTTATGTGCCAATTTTGGCTGCTTTCGAGTCGGTAACGAGTGAGAAATTATTAAAAGACCGTGAAAATTGTGAAAAATGATTTTTGGCAAAATCAGCACATTTTGTGGCAAGTTTTTTGAGAGCACTACAAATGGTAGAAATTTGCAACTACTGTCATAAGAATTCTGTGTATGCGTAGAGTGCAACTATCTATTAGCGGTTTCTGTAGCTTTTGCCAATCCTGCAGGAGAGGCGAAAATGTTTCGCTGGTCCCGTTTTTGGTGGTACAAAAAGATTTTACAAAATTTTGACTTTGAAAAATCGCCAAAAATCCGACGCTCAACAGAATTGTACCAGGACGGTTATTTGCAGTCTCTGATATGTCCTTAACATGTACAACAAAGTTGTAGCGCTGTATCTTTCATACAGCGAAAAATTTTGCTGCCACAGACTTTTTAACCTAACTTTTTCATTTTCCTATGTTTAACACATGTCGAGGTCACCCTCGAAGGGCTCTACAGCACGATATTACGCAAAACGCTCTGGTCTTATTTTGAGAACCCATTGGGACTACAAAATATGTGAAAACTGGGCTTATTCTAGGGATTTTTTCTTGGGGGGGCTCTTTGGGGGGCCCCCTCGGGGGGCGAGTCATTTTTGGGGGGGGGGCGAAAATTTTTCAAAATTTTTCTAAAAACATGCTAAAAATAGCGCTATTTTTTTAGTAACCGCCAAAAAAGTTCGTTTTTAGTGCAAAAATAGTGCTTAAATGGGCAAAAATCTATTAAAAATCTCCGGCGAAGCCGGAAAATTTTTGAAAATTTGGCCTTCTGAGCGATTTTGTCAGGCCAAAAGTTGGTACCAAAAGGGGCACACACTTTTTTGGGGGGGGGCGATTCTGGGAGGGAACGATTTTTGGGGGGGGCGCCCCCCCCCGTCGGGTTGATATAAAATATGGCTATCATAGGGGTCGCGGTAGCGACCCCTATAATATGAGTGAAAATGGTCGAATGACCGTGTAAAACAAGGCTGCGCAGAAGCTGCGCAGATTCCTGTGCAGATCCTGCGCAGATTATGTGCGCAAAAAATTGTACGTGTCGAGTTTAGTATGTGTGCGAAGTTTCATCCCCGTACCACTTTTCGTTAAAAAGTTGCGCCAAAAATCGCTTACGAGAGTGATGTTTTTTCCGGTTCTCCGCTTTGACGTCTGGTAAGGGGGTTTTGTAGCTTTAATAACAACAGATAGAAAAATTTTTGCCTATGAAAACCATATATATTCTTGGAGTACGCAACAAAAATAAGCCGATAGGCTAGTTTTTATGCCTCCCAGGGCCGGAAAAAATTTTTGGCGGGGGGCCAAAGTCGGCCAAAACGCTAAAATGGCCAAAAAGTATGCTTCAAAGGCGCCGTAATAAGTCAGACTGGGCTATATATGGGGCAATACTGCCTATATGGCTGAATAGGACACATATCAGGGTCGTTCAATTGCTATATGATTTTCCGGCCCTGAGCGTAATTTTTGGGTACTGGCCTGCCAAAGTTGGTGAATTTTGGGTCCAACTTTGAACATAGTTTTTTTCGCTTATTTTGCGACCTGGAAGCCTCAAATCTTGCATACAAAGGTTTTTGCGGACGGAGAATTGATTCGCGCTATCAATTTTGCTGCCCGACTGACCCAAGTTGCTGGGCTGGTTCCACTTTGTCGTCTGGAGGGTCATGTCGGCAACCGTTTCCTGGAGGTCCATACTAGGCTCTACTTGGCCTCTCAAAACTTTCTCTATAGGGGTTTTCTGGTGCGCCCAGCTCATTTCCGGTGTCCGTTTTGCTGTACAACGCACCCATGTTGCTGGGCTGGCTCCACTTGACCGTCTGAAGGGTCAGGTCGGTAAAAAAAAGGGGTCAGGTGATCCAAAAATGAAATTTTTCAAAAGTGGTCAAATTTGGTACCAAATGAAAACCCTAAGCGAGCTGAGCAACTTTTGTCATAGAACTGCATGCTCAAAGTGGCTGTAGAGTGCTGTGGTGGGGTGGGGTGGGGACTTAGGCGATTTTCGGTCAAAAATGAAATTTTTCAAAAGTGGTCAAATTTGGTACCAAATGAAAGCCCTAAGTGAGCTGAGCAACTTTTGTCATAGAACTGCATGCTCAAAGTGGCTGTAGAGTGCTGTGGTGGGGTGGGGTGGGGACTTAGGCGATTTTCGGTCAAAAAAGAAGTAGATTAAAATTGGTCAAATTTGGTACCAAATGAAAGCCCTAAGCGAGCTGAGCAACTTTTGTCATAGAACTGCATGCTCAAAGTGGCTGTAGCGTGCTGTGGTGGGGTGGGGTGGGGACTTAGGCGATTTTCGGTCAAAAATGAAATTTTTCAAAAGTGGTCAAATTTGGTACCAAATGAAAGCCCTAAGCGAGCTGAGCAACTTTTGTCATAGAACTGCATGCTCAAAGTGGCTGTAGAGTGCTGGGGTGGGGTGGGGACTTAGGCGATTTTCGGTCAAAAATGAAATTTTTCAAAAGTGGTCAAATTTGGTACCAAATGAAAGCCCTAAGCGAGCTGAGCAACTTTTGTCATAGAACTGCATGCTCAAAGTGGCTGTAGCGTGCTGTGGTGGGGTGGGGTGGGGACGTAAGTGATTTTGGGTCAAATGTGAAATTTTCGAAAAGTGGTCAAAATAGAATCTGCTTGCGCATGGTGTTCGGAAATATATTATGTTGGTTCTTTTTTGCGCATACATATGTAAAAGAATGGAAAACAAGAACCAAAAATGCTCCTTTTTCTATATAAACTACATAAAAGTTTGAGCGCAGTGTAAAGAGCAAATCGGCTACCACTCGCTGTAAATCCTATGAGTGGCGTTCAGGGGCGTACGTAGGAGTGCGGGGGGGGGGGTGGGGAGGAAGGGGGGAATATCTGTACGAGATTTTCTGCCGTAGGGTCACTAATTTCATTATATAACTCAGGAAAACTTATTTGCACATCAAAGTACCGCTAAAATCTTCTAAGATTTTTGCTACAAAATTCGCTCTGACAAATAGGTTTAACCAAGAGTACATAGTTTGTCACTGTCCCTCTACGTTATCAGAGCATAAACCTGACGATGTAGAAACTTCGCGTTTAGAAATTAGCACAATATGTTGTTAAAGAGCTTTATTTTGCATACTAATCAATTCCTATCAGGCCCTTTTAGTAGCTCACCGTTTTGGTAGCAGAAATTCCATTTTTCCTCAAAAAGCGTCATTTTTCGAAAATTTCATGTTTGCTGCTTCATTAATCAGTCAAATCTTAAGGTATCTCAATAAAATTTGGCATGCTAATAGACTGGCATAAAACCTACGTGTATGTAAAGTTTCATGCCAATAGCCTGTGTTTTCCTCTGGTGACATACTACGATAGCATGGCGGACATCTATGGGCAAAAAATGTCAAATTTTCAACTTTTTCAAATACAAGAACCAAAAATGCTCCTTCGTCGCATGTAAAATACATATGAGTACTCTCAGGCAGGTTGTACAAAGACGGAAACTAGCCTGTAAAATGCATATGAGTGGCGTTGAGGTTGTAAATTAAGGGAAACAAGTTGCAACGGCTTAACATATGAGCCTGTCCTATAACGAGGCTCATATTGGCGTCACAGTGCAGCCATCTTAAAGATCATCAGGTCATCATATTAAAGAAAAAACGAATGAATAGACATAACATGTTAACATTGTGGCTTGAAAGAAATGGACAGAAAAGTGAACTGCGACACCTCAAGTTTACTGTACATATGCAAGCTGATGTTCCCCGAAACACCATGGCACCTACTATTTCCGGAAGCACTATAGTACACCTACTGTATTCTCGGAACACTACGACACACTACTCTCACATACGTAATGCTTTCCCCACATGGCTCTGAGTCAGAGCGCAGAGTAGCATGCCGTATAATGCGTATGCACAGTATAATGTCTTAGCGACAAGATGTGTGAAGGACAATTTTGTAATGAAAAGCTTTACGTGCTATTTATATGAAATCAAATTTCGACAAATTATATTATGACATAGGCCAATATGAGCCTCGTTATAGGACAGGCTCATATGTTAAGCCGTTGCAACTTGTTTCCCTTAATTTACAACCTCAACGCCACTCATATGCATTTTACAGGCTAGTTTCCGTCTTTGTACAACCTGTCTGAGAGTACTCATATGTATTTTACATGCGACGAAGGAGCATTTTTGGTTCTTGTATTTGAAAAAGTTGAAAATTTGACATTTTTTGCCCATAGATGTCCGCCATGCTATCGTAGTATGTCACCAGAGGAAAACACAGGCTATTGGCATGAAACTTTACATACACGTAGGTTTTATGCCAGTCTATTAGCATGCCAAATTTTATTGAGATACCTTAAGATTTGACTGACTAATGAAGCAGCAAACATGAAATTTTCGAAAAATGACGCTTTTTGAGGAAAAATGGAATTTCTGCTACCAAAACGGTGAGCTACTAAAAGGGCCTGATAGGAATTGATTATATGCAAAATAAAGCTCTAACAACATATTGTGCTAATTTCTAAACGCGAAGTTTCTACATCGAAGGGTTAATTCAGGACAGGACAAACTGACCTACACATTTGTAGAGCGATTTTGAGCAAAAATCGACTTCTCCGGACTTTGAAAATTCGTATAAAATCAGTGACCCTACGGAAGATAACCTCGTAGAGATATTAGCACTTTACGTAGTCCAAATTAGGTTTACAGCGAGTGGTAGCCGATTTGCTCTTACACTGCGCTCAAACTTTTGGTAGCAGAAAAATTTTCCTAACTTTTTCATTTTCCTATGTTTGACACAGGTCGGGGTCACATTTGAAGGGCTATTGTGAATGATAGGAAAAGTTTTGCAACAAACGCACTTGTCTTGTTTTGCGGACCCATGAGGACTACAAAATATGTGAAAATGAGAAAAATCGGAGATGGTCGAAAAATCGCGACCCCCCCTCTCAATCTGTCATGTATACATATACCGCTCTGAAACATCTTCATTTCTGACTTTTAGACATTAAGATGAAGGGTTTGGAGGCATCGTTAGTTTTTACTATAAGATCTGAGAGCTAACGAAAATTTCATCTATTTGTCTACTTCGATAAAATTCGAATTAGAAATTCGAATTGGTCGTTGCAAGAGTTCAAAGTGGCAATCTGAATTTTTTGTAACATCAATGCTCTTCTAGAGCTATCTGTAAAAGTTTATTCCACTATACTGTGCACTAGTTTGTTCATAATTGTGTTGCGCATATACCTAATATATTGCTTGTTCTGGTGGTTTTGTTTCAGCTAAACAGCCACTCTCAGCTCGCATTCATCAGCTAGACAAACCGGCGATAACCCAGTCAGTCCTGATTCAACGAATGATTCGTCAGGGAAATTCACTGGGTCAGCCGTCGGTCACGGCTTCGCCTTTGAAAAAGTGAGTGTGTTTTTTAGAAAAAATTAAAAAATTATTAATTTTTTTATGGCATATTTCTAGTTAATTTTTTCATGAATTTTAATCTTTTGTTTGCTTTAGAGTTAGTCTTTCCTGATGATATTTTCTGTGTTAATCTTTACTTTTTGTTTGAAAATGTTTTATGCTTTATTTTTGTTTCCTTTTCATTTTTCAGAGCAGTGCTTCCGCCTGCAGCAACCGCACAGCCAGATCAATCTTCTACCTCTGCAAGGTGTGATAGATTTTTGCCTGATTTATAATAGTTTTTTGTTGGAATTGTAATTTTGTATAATTATTGACGTAATTAATTAATTAAAATTAATTAATTAATAATTGGCTTGTTTTAGTCAAGCTGCCAAGACGACTTCAGCCATCGATGAGATTGTGATGACCCCGGTTCAGTTTCTGAAAAATCGATCCCAGAAATTTTTTGCCTCCTTCACCGGAGGAACGCCTCGTGCGCAACGGTTTGTCTGTTGATTTGCTCAGGGGTTTTAAGTTTCAGTTGACAAGTTTTCATACCCTCATTCATATTATTGAAATCAGTCTCTGAATCAGACATTCAGAAGAATGAAAATTGGAAAAAAAATTGACTTCGTTAACGTGTTCGTAATATCCGCAGGGTCTTCGAATTTTCCTTGCCGAATCTTTATAGAGCAGGCAAATTTTAACAAATTTTCTTGTAAACAGTTTGGATAGCTTCTGAAATTTTCGTGCTTCAGACACCGCACCGCCGGTTCGTGCTCACCCCTCCCCCCGTAGATTAGCTTTGTGGAAGATAAGGCGTATAGGTGGTACTGCTGGATTTTTTCTCTGATAAAAATGGAGAGGGGAAGAGGGCAGGACCCTCATAAAGTTAGCCTGTTTCTCCTGAAACTATGTAAGCATAAACAGTGCTCACAAATTCAGTTTTAGTATCAAAATAGTCCGTGTCTAAAATAGTCCGTGTCTATCTGCCCATTCTTTCTTATCTTTGGACCTTTAACATTTTTGAAAATTTTGACTAAAGTTACTTAAAATTTGGCATGGTGAGTGGAGGAAAGCCCACAGAGTGGGGGAGGGCTCTAGGGGGAGGAACTGAAGAAAATTCGGAGGTAGTGCAATGTAGTGTACTGTCTGTGTTTCTGTAATGAAGTCATGAGGCCATGCTGTATCACCAATTACGTAGCCAAGAAAAATCAGACAAAGAATGATTGAACTTTTAATCATTGATGAAGAAGAAAGATGCTAACTTTGCAGAAGATTTGTTTAAGCTTGTTGTAGAGACGCTCTGTGTCCTGTTTTAGATCACCTGAGGCGAGGGCCTTGCTTGAAACCCCACCGCCGGCGCATCGCTCGGCTAAGCGATCTCACAACTCCGGCCTGTCAGCCAAACTCCCGCCTCCTGGCATTCTCAAGGTCACAGCTCATGACGATGAGAAGAGTGAACCAGAGAATGCTGCTTCCTGTGAGTATCTCTCATTATCTATCTATCATTATCTATCAGTATCTCTGAGTATTCATGTAACTTAGAGAATGCAAGAGTCACTCACTAATTTTAATTGTGTAATTTTTTGTTGGGGTTTTGTTTTTGCCGTTTTTCACTATTTTGTCTTTAAGAACAGCTTAAGGTTGGAGATTCCTTTTGGAGACATCAACTTTGAACCCTTATTACTCTTTCATTCCTTAGGCTTAAGAAGCCATTTTTATATCAAAATGCAGCTTAACATATTTTTCTCTTTCTAATGAATACAGTGAACCTATCTTTAGTTCGCTGAAATTATTTTACTGCATTTTCGAAGTATTTTAATTTTCCAGGTTTTTTGCAGACTAAAGTAATTTTTGTTGTGAGGCGTCGGCCACACCATTGGCTTCCACTGTCAAATAGCTGGGGACGCTTTTTTAATTATTATGAAACCTCTCTTCGTTGTAAAGAAATCAGCTAAAATGTATAGTCAGGGGGGACATCACCGGCAAAGTGGGGGGAAAACAATGGTTCACCTTTCTCGACTGGCATAAGATAGAGATACAAAATCTATTGCAAATGAAAGTTCAAGTTTTGTACTTTAAGATCATAATACAAATAACCGTTCCTGTCGATTGAGTCTTCGTGTGGCATGGGTCCGAACTTGACACCCAAAAATTGTCCAAAAACCTAAGGATTTTTCAAATTTTCTAAGATTATGCCAACTTACTGGTAATAGTTACAGGAGTCATCTTGTGCATGAAGGGGTTTGTGGATGTGCTGTATAACGTG
Source organism: Trissonchulus latispiculum (assembly GCA_030248195.1). Classification (NCBI taxonomy): domain Eukaryota; kingdom Metazoa; phylum Nematoda; class Enoplea; order Enoplida; family Ironidae; genus Trissonchulus; species Trissonchulus latispiculum. Next base: position 12,870 of record JASAND010018176.1, read on the forward strand.
GGCTGGTCGGATTTTCGCTAGGTCACACGGTTGAGAAATAGTGACCATCTTTTCCCCCCACACTTTTTGCACCAGAGGGGGGAAAATAACGGTGTGCTTTTGCCCCCGCAGTTTCGTTTTTTGATTTAAGCAAAAATACGAAGAATTGTTTACTCATTTGAACTGTTATACCCCCAATTGACCTTCCGCTGCCGAAAAGCGCCATTTGACCTGCCCCTGTGGAGGAATGCTGGCAAATATTCCCAGGGGGCAAATCATGCGGATAACAAGAAAATTAAGGTCCATAAACAACATTTCTGTGATATTATGAACTGTGGGCATTCCAGTGAGTTTCATAAGTGTGGATCTGCAGAAGACTACACCCGAAATGGATGACCCCTGAACACTTTTGTGCGATTTTGCCACCCATCATAAATAAAACCCTCAATTTCCTGCAGGTTAATAATGCAAAATGTGTATTTTATCATTGCAAGTTTACACAGAAGACGATTCATTTATAAATTACAGGAGAAAATAAGGTTTTCCAGACCAAAAATCTTAATTTCCTAGCAAAGTTGGTCCATTATTAAGTGGCTTACCTGATGGATAAAATTCGCCTGGCTGCGGCAACGAATTTTTGGAAGTAGATATTGCGTATTATGCCTTTAAATGCCATTTATATGCGGTTATGGTGATAAAGGAACGAAATTTGGTACCATATTTTTCCCCACCCCCATCTTTTCCCCCCACTTGTGAGGGAAAAAAGTTGGTCTATATTGAGGCTAGCCCACTTGTAGTACAACCGAATGCTGATTTTACTGGTGGTATAGAAAGTTTTGTCCAAGCCCTACATACTGGTACATAAACCGTCTGGCTAGCTACAGTCTGTAGCGAGTAATAACCTTATTTTGAAAATTGTTGTCCCCTCCCCTGACTATTTGTGTAACCCGGATTTTGCCTACTTTGGCAAGCGACCACTTTAGCTAGAAAGCAGCAATCGGGGCGACTAAAAAAGTGTCCGTGGGTATTTTTGTTTAAAACACGTCTAGTAAGTGGCAATCCTTTAGCTTGCATAGTAAATGCTCCACAATCGCTGAAAAAATGTAGTCATGTTTTTGCAAAAACTACATTTTTATGATAGCAGCGTACGGGATAGCATCTAGAAGATTACAATGCCAAATCAGCCTCGACGAGACCTTCAAATTGACACCCTTAGTTTTATTTTACGGCTTGCGTGGCTCAAGCAATGGCGAATTATTGGATTTCTGCAAAATGACCAGTTTTCAACGCCAAAATAAGAAAATCAGCTATATCTCACTATAGAGAAAACCTAAAGTCTGACACAAAAATGTGTGTACAAAATCTGTAAGGCCTCCAGTGAACTCAATATACGTCGTAACCCCATAAAACCATATATTTTCAGAATTTTTTTGCAGCGAGACAAACATTTTTATAAAATTTAAAATTTTTAAAATTTCAAAATTTTAAAATATCGGTTTTTCGGGGAATTTTTCGGACCTTGCAAGCTATTCAGCTCATTTTTTCACAAAATTTTCCCGTCCGAAGACGCATCGATTGACACAAGAACGAAAAAAATCGGTTGAGAAATATGCATTTTATTCCAAAATTTCGTTTTTCCATTTCCTTTGATGTTTGCCGCTTTTTGCAACTTTGACTGGTTATTTTTACTCGCGACTCAGCTCACCCGAAAAATTTTTCGATTAGATTTTCAGGACCGCCTATTCGCCCGCTTTCACATAATATATGTGGTATTTCAAAATTTGAAAATAGATTTTTTTGAAAAATACCACTTTTTGACCCAAAATTTCGGCATAGCAATTCTGGCAAAAGTGAGTAAAAATAACATAATCATAAAATTCAAGCTGAGCTGAATCCAATGATATAAAGCTTTTGTTGCTACGAATTCTATTGCGCCAGCAACGAATTTTTAAACAATATCCCTTATTTCAGCTGGTTTTTGGCTCTCTTTGATGTTGCCGCCGTGATTTGAATGAAGCAGTGTAAACTAGCAAAACCAGCTGAAATAAGGGATATTGTTTAAAAATTCATTGCTGGCGCAATATAATTCGTAGCAACAAAAGCTTTATATCGTTGGATTCAGCTCAGCTTGAATTTTATGATTATATTATTTTTACTCACTTTTGCCAGAATTGCTATGCCGAAATTTTGGGTCAAAAAGTGGTATTTTTCAAAAAACTCGATTTTCAAATTTTGAAATACCACATATATCAGGTGAAAGCGGGAGCCTAGGCGGTCCTGAAAATCTAATCGAATAATTTTTCGGGTGAGCGAGTCGCGAGTAATAACCAGTCAAAGTTGCAAAAAGCGGCAAACATCAAAGGAAATGGAAAAACGAAATTTTGGAATAAAATGCTTATTTCTCAACCGATTTTTTTCGTTCTTGTATCAATCGATGCGTCTTCGGGCGGGAAAATTTTTGTGAAAGAATGAGCTGAATAGCTTGCACGGTCCGAAAAAGTTCCCCGAAAAACCGATATTTTAAAATTTTTGAAATTTTAAAAAATTTTAAATTTTATAAAAATGTTTGTCTCGCTGCAAGGATTCCGAAAATATATGGTTATATGGGGTTACGACGTATATTGAGTTCACTGGAGGCCTTACAGATTTTGTACACACATTTTTGTGTCAGACTTTAGAAAGGTGCTTCATAAAGCAGAAATGTAGAGCTCAACATGATCTTTCGAATGAATAAGTTACGCAGCTACTGTCAGGTGTCAAAAATCGGCGAAAACTGTCCTGGACAGATACGTCGATGTTTTGAAGCGGGATTGCGCGGAGGGTGTTAGAATGCTAAAGGAACTTATTTTGGAAAGTTTCATCAAATTTCATCTAGATTTGTACCGTCAACCAATAATATGTGCCCAAAAAGAATCACCACCTTAAGTACACATTTTTTTGTAGAACATGTGTTTATTTTTATCGGGGCAGTGTTTAGCTCAAT